>LRSR01003163.1:0-10896 GCA_001579985.1 Hypsibius dujardini
ACGTTTGCAAACATTTTTGGCCTGTGGAAGATCTGTAGTTTTTGCTGTCCAAATCACGCGATTATTTGCCTGTCTAACGGACATCATATGGGGAAATAGTATGTGAAGTCCTCTCCAGTTCGATATCATGCAACTGATATCGTGCCTGACGGCATTAGTTGATTGCTCTGTCAATTAAAAGCTATTCAAAATGATCATTCAATCAATCGTTGAGTTGTTTTGTTAATTTAACTGGAAAGAAGGAGCTTCCACAACTTGCAAATTGCGAGCCAGATCCAGCAAAGGGGCTTAGATTTTCATCGGTAGCAAAATTTCCGAGCTTTTGATTGAATTAATGCTAAAAAAACGGCAAACAGTCGACTACGGTCGGTTATCCCCTGTGAAATAATAACAATACGCAAAAAAACTCACCGCAAGGCCATGAAGTATTCTCCAGAACTTTCTTCATACGATGTAGCTTTTGCAACCCCTATATACAAGAGAAGATGGGCACACAAAAAGTTCCAGCATCAGGTGCAGTTTAAATGGATAGAAATGACGCGACAACATGGCAACATTTAAATTCGAATGTTTGTAAACATTACATTCGAAATTATTCCCCCAAAATAATTCCCCCACATGGCTCGCCAATTGACTGGTACGCCGTCTGAGGCACGTACGGACCGACCATTTTATCACCCTTCGTGTACGATGATTTGACGAAATGCTATGTCTAAAAACTTTGCTATTTTTTAAATATCAACGAGAATTTACCAGAAATAAAAAGCGGCATAAGGTCTATGGAACAAAATGGCAAAAGTTACGAAATAATTCTTCCCACGCGCTGCGCGCTGTACAACGCACTACGTCAGTGCGTCACCATGTACTACACAGTACACAGTTGTATTAGTTGACTGCACGAGTGCTTGTGCAATTGTGTTTGAGTTGAAAACGCTGCACGATTACTCGTGCAATTTGCTTTACACTTGGCGCGCCATAAAGGCGGTGCGCCGGGACGAGAGAGCGAGAGAGAGAGAGAGCGGAGCCAGTGCGTCGTGATGTGTGTGCTGCGTCATGTCATTCATAAAAGCGGTGCGTAGGAGAAGTGACTGATAAAACCTACTTGGCTTTCGTAAAGTGTAGGTGCTGTGCAGAAGAAACTGCGTACTAAGTACACGGTACACGTAACGGAGGGTGTGGTATCGAGTCACGCCTGCGGAATGGACTAATCAGCGATCGCAACGTACTATGAGTTGTTAGGATGCGTTAGCGTAAGGTGTGGACAGCGAAAAATGTGTTGATAAGAAAAACAATAGAATTCCTTCCTGTGGGAAAAACGACGTTTCTGGGTGACTGGACTAGGCCTCGATGATCTCATATCATATATACTGTACAGTACAGTACGAGTACTGGTATTTTTGCATCGTAAGTATTTGTTAGCAAGTCATCAGATCTGTATGATCGAGTATGAGTATGTAGTACTAGTGTAGGGCTTTCTTATCCCGGAAGACTTACTGGCATAGCAAACATATATGCCTTCAGCTCTTCCAGGAATGTTTGGGTCCCTGAGAAAGAAATGGAAGACCTAGACACGAAACCGCTGCTCCACTTGCAGCACGAAACTGCCGCGAGGTGTCGCTGTAATCGCATTCTTCCCTGATCAGTCAGTGGTACGCTGCGGTTCTCGCATTCATTAGTACTTTGTTACAGGAAATGATAATGCAAATCCCTCCGTCCCCGGTAGCGGTCTCAGACCACCGGTAGGCGTAGCAGTTTTTCTGAATCGATTGCCCTATTGAAGTTATCTCTCGTAAGATACTTTTTTTCATTTTGAAGTCACGGCTCAGGTGCCGAAATAAAACTCTGTGCAGCACGGACACCCGTCCAGTCTTAAAGCTCCTTTGTAGTGTTCGGCGAAAGGGACGATCGATCATCGAGGATGCATCATCCTACAAACTAGATGTCGTCACTAGAGTCAAATACCGTCTGTCCACTATCTTATGTTTGTCTGTCTGTGTCAGCGGTGAACTAGAAACGATACGAAGTACTAGAACGAACTAGAACGAACTGTACCAGACTCCTACGGGATATTTGGTCGGAATATATGTGCATAACATTTTTAATATTATTGTTGATGAAAAGATCACAATAGCGTAATACGTGTTTCCGGCCTAACATATAGGCCGGAGGTTCCACTGAAAAATTTAAATTACTTTACTGATTGATTCGATTGATTGATTGATCATCTGCCCTGAAATACAGTACATCGTACTGTGCCTACTGGGGACGATTTTTAGAGGGGAAACAACGACTTCGCTTTATATTTTTTAATAGTGTGCCGTAATAATGGTGATCATTTTCAAAATTTCAATTCATTTCATCGGTCAGCTTTCGAAACCTTTTTTTGGCAGACCTTCAAAGTTGGAAGATTCCATTTCCCCTAATTTGACCGTAAAAACTTCAATTTTGGAAAAAAGCTTAACTTAAAAAATCGTGATGATACTACCCCTCTTAAAATTCAATTTAAATCTATTGGCACTGGGCAGAATCTTTTTTGGAGGTCAGGGGACGGAGATTTCAAAACATAAAGCAAAATCAGTTTGCGTTCCCTCTGAAAATCGTTGTCAGTTATTAGGCTGCAGATGGCGCTGCAGCTTGTTCTGAAGCAGAAGTTGAAGGTTGATACGCAGAAAGTATTTTTAGATCGCACTACTCGCAAAACCACTCGATAAGGATTAAACATTCCTTGCACTTGAAATTTGTATCAGCCGTGTTGTTGAATGGATTTAGAGTTTTTTGCGTATATTTATTTACCACGGTCCGGAGGTCAGCCGAGTCGATAAACCCTCTCTCATTACTCACCGCCTCAAACAATAAGCATCTCTTCCTGTGTCTGTGTGGCGATCCAGGGTCCGTTGGCCGCGTGCTTGTGCCCTTGCATCTACAATCAGCGAATTATCGATTGAATTCTACCACGACACCAACCAGTATGGACTGCCCCACATCGATTGATTGATTGCTTTGCCTCCATTAAATCTGGAATGGGAATTTCCCACTTTCCGTGTATCAACGGATGAATTGGAATTATTTTGGCTGCGTTGTTTTTTTATCCGTTCAAGGGATTATAAATGGCTTCGTGTGGATTGGGTGTAATGGAGCAGCAGAGGCAGGTTCATAATTTAAGTAATCAGTGCCCGTTAGTGCGGAATGACAGCAGCCTGTCGATGTACAGTGGAGCGCAATGCGCCAGCTGGAGGGGAGAATTCCTGGCCGCGCAGCCGAATGAGCTGCGGATGTGGAGTAAGGCTAAGGAGCTGCTCTACGGATATATGCTCATTTGGATCTTCATGTGCTTACCAAAGTATGCAAAACGACATCGAGGAAAGCGCCACTGCGCTGGAAAATTGCTGATTGATTGCTCCGTTGATTGACTGATTTGATAGAAATTCAAACGCTCTTATACTTCCTTTGAGAGTTAAACATCAAGCGATGAGGTTGTTTATTTGGTTGCATATTTAGTTGCGTTTAAGAATAATATGATCTGTATTTGTTTACTTTGAACTGTCGTGACAATTTAATTTATGGCCATTTTGACCTCTCATTCAGTAAATTAGGTACAGTGTAGAACGACTCAAAGGATTAACGCTGACTTTGATTGATTGATTTGATTGATATAAAGATAATTTTTTCTATTTAAAATCATTGACAGTGGGCATGATAACAAAAGGCACTGGAAACAATCCTGTTTTTCTTGTAGAATATACCACAACCTGTACAACTTGCCGGTGAAGGAGTACGTCTTGAGCTGCTTAAAATGGATGCGACGCCCACGGAAGCTGTCCTCTATATCCCCGGGCGGCGTCCAAAACACCAAGAAGTACCTCGATTCCGGTTGTCCAGTCTGTTTGGCTTCCACGGACGAAATGCTGGACTTGACACCCGTCCACGGCGAATGCGGCCATGCCCTTTGCGGTACAGCTCTAGTGCCGCGAGGCCAACTGTCATTCAATTCTGTCTATCTGTCTTTGTTTCTAGACAGACATAAAGCATGCTTGCCTGTCAATTTGCTGTCTGTCCGTCTGTCTGCATACGTTTTTGTTTAGCACCGTCTGTTTAACTAGCAAATTTTCCGATTTAGCTGAATGCTTCGTGGGTATGTGGAATCACGGCAAAGTGCTTCTCTTTCCCCTCTCCTGCCCCCTATGCACGGCCACCCTGCAGAAGATGACCTCTGTGACCAAGTGGGACCCTAGCATGCTTCCCGACGCTCGGATGGAGCATCTGGACCGGACCATCCGCCGCTACAACCTTGTCTTCTCCGGCCGATGCGTCGGCATTCTGCCGGCCAGCTCGAAGACTGTCTCCCTCGCCGTAATGGACATCATCAGCCGGACCCTCCGTCTCGGCTATTTCTTCGTCCTCTTCGACCGGAAGGTGATGAACACCCTGAGCTTCTTCCTCATGCACTTTGTCATGGCCGTAGTGGTGGAGTACTTCGAGGGTGCGTACATGCGAAACATCTTGGAGATGGATCTTTAGCTGGGCTAGAGAATGACGCGGTCAGGAACCGGGACACGCCAAGAGTTTACTCCCCCAGCGTATTTTTGGTTTCTTATAATATGTTCATCCCATTACTGCACTTCCCCGCAGCCAATGCAAATATTGTAGCATTTTGTACAGATTTTCAAACCTTGGCATGCAGATACTCCTATATTCATAGCTTTTATCTTTTTCAACAGCATAAACCGTGTCGTTTGTCATTTCTCGGCAAAAAGGCACGCGCTTCAAACAGCAATTTTCAGCACACCAGACCATATTCCAACTCTCAGTGCTGCGTCCATTTAATTGATTTCAAGTCGATTCCCTCTGTAACGAGAAAAAAAACGGAATTTAAAATAATGATACCAGCCAACCTTCAACAATATTTCAAAAAGACAAACAAGACGAAACAAAGGCGTCGAAATACGAAAAAACGAAGCAAATGACTGGAAATCAAACATCATCAATCTATCAGGAGGCCAGGTGATTAGCGAGACAGGCAGACGAGAAACAAGTAATAGCTTTCTTTGGAACAGTTGGAGCACTTACCCTTGACCATCTCCCACAGCGGACTCATCTCCCGGAGATGCTCCACCATTTTCACCGTCTTCTCCACCGTGTACAACACCTCCTGTTCTGTTGTGAAACGGCCGATGCCGAAGCGGATTGACGAGTGCGCCAAGTCCTCCTCGGTGCCGATCGCACGGAGCACGTAGCTCGGCTCGAGGGACGCCGAGGTACAGGCACTGCCGGACGATACGGCGATATCCTTCAAGCCCATCAGCAGGCTCTCTCCCTCGACGCAGGCGAAGGAGAGGTTCACGCAGCCGGGGTAGGTGCGGACGGGGTCGCCGTTGCGCACCAGTTTGGGAATGGCAGCTGTCAGCCGGTCCACCAGAAGCTTCGACAGGTGGCTGATCCATTTTTCGTCGTACTGTGAAAATCGGTCGAAATATTTGTTAGCAGTGCGCAAGGAAAATACAGTTTAGATCAAACACATACAAAGAACTAGAATTTTTTATTTTCGCGAAAATTCACAAAGCGAGTCAGCTGACTTCCGCAAGTTTTGAGCATTGCATGCAGGACTACAAAAATATTTATGTAACATAGAACTTAACATTAATTCTGCCTGAAAAAAAGTTAGCTTTGCTGGCCGGTGCACTACTTGCGTTTTTATGTGTCTCACATCAAATCAAACGATTTCGCACGGAATTATATCAAATCGATGGTTTTTCCGCCTTTTGTCACCCGTAAGAGAAAAAATTACTGCTTAAAAAACCCACAGACGAACGCAGACAGACACGATTCAGTCATATAATAACAAGTACTGACCGACATTTCTTCCTCTGAAATCTCAGCGGCCGCACCGAGTCCTACAACTAGAGGCGTGGGAACAGTCCCACTTCGCAGACCCCGTTCCTGGCCTCCACCGCTGATCAGCGGCTCCAACCGCGCTCTCGGGCGCCTTCTCACATAAAGAGCTCCGACACCTTTCGGTCCGTAAAGCTTGTGCCCGCTGATCGACATCAGGTCGATGTTCATGGAGTTGACATCCACCGGCACCTTCCCCGCCGCCTGTGCGGCATCCGTATGAAAGAAAATCTTCTTCGCTCGGCACAGCGCCCCGATCTCTTTGATGGGCTGCACGACGCCGATCTCATTGTTGACGAACATTATCGATATGATGGAAGTGTCCGACCGAATGGCTTTCTCCAACGCTGCCATGTCAATAAGACCGGAAGTCTGAACCGGTAGGTATGTCACATCAAAACCCTCCCCTTCCAATGCTCGGCATGAATCCAGAACGCACTTGTGTTCCTGCAAGGGCCAAGGGGGACAAAATCCGTGTTATTCGGTAGGTAATCAATCACTCAAGCAAGCAATCAATCACTCAACCAACCAAGCAATTTCTAATCAATCAGCCAATCAATCAATGCATCGCCATATGATTCTTCTACGTACCGTCTGAGTCGTGATGATGTGCTTCTTCTTTTCCTTATAAAACCGTGCCACTCCCTTAATGGCCAAATTGTTTGACTCTGTCGCGCCGCTTGTCCAAATAATCTCCTTCGGATCGGCGCCAATCAAACTGGCCACTTGCTGCCGGGCAGTTTCCACGGCCACTTCGCTCTCCCATCCGTAGGCATGACTCCGCGAATGCGGATTCCCAAACTGACTGAGAAAGTACGGCAACATGGCGTCCAATACTCGCGGGTCCACAGGACCGGTGGCTTGCTGATCCAGGTACAGGGGCGAGACATCGGGAAGTTTCTGCTCCACCTTTTTATAGACACTAAACGAGGAAAAGCTATTAGATGCATTCTAACGCTAAAAGAATGAATAATATCAACATAGACGCGTCTAGACCTTCCGGTACGGGGGGGGGCATAATTTTTAATTTAAATATATTAAATATGTTGGTATGATTTTGCTATTTTTACTCTAAAAAACGTCAAGGGGGTACCATTGGGTCACTTTCGATTTCGGACAAGGGGGGAGGGCAATTGCCCACTTGCCATCCCCTAGGACGCGCCACTGAATATCAAGTGGCACATTTTGGATGACGTGAACGGGTTTGATTGAAACAACGAAAGAAAAAGCGTCTGCCCATCCGAAAGACGAAAAATCCAAACTCACTAACTGAGCAATCAATCAATCAAAGTAAATCAGAAGCACACAAGGCTGCTCTGAATCAATCAATCAATCGATCATGAACTGATGAGAGAAACTTCATTTCGCGTTTCTTCAAGCAACCAGTCAGGTTTGGTGCCCTTCGCTCAACTCACTATTTATCCGTTGTTTGAGAAATTTGACCAAATTGTTGCTCGAAGCGCGTGCTGGTCTCTTCGGCTTCTGAGCGGGTCCGATCGGGATCGAACTTCAGGGCAGACGCGGCGACCTGACGGGACGGTAGAGAAGAAGAAAAACTACGCTGCTGTTGGAGATGACGCTGGAACGGGACAAGGGTTCGCGTGAACCGCTTCATTTTTCCACAAAACATCCGCAATTCTCTACTTCAAACCACGTGAATCAAAGCTGTGAATACGGAAAAATTATGAAAACTCTTTTGAAAACAACCATTTAACAATTGCGCCGTATGGAAATAGCACTAAATCGGACTAAGTCTGGATTAAATCCGCTGAACTGGGCACTAAACAGAATGGGCTGTTATTAAGACCATCGCTAGTGGGCGCCCATGCGTGGGTTTCCGTGATCTGGGCGTGGGCGTGGGCAAAAAATCGTTCATGCTTGCATGGCGTGACGGTTTCCTCTCCATCAGCTGTCTTTTCGAAAATTAAATTTCCATTCTTTTGCTTATTTCTTTCGTTCTTGTTTGGGCAAATCGACACAGGAGCATCTACTCCACGAGATTCGGTTGTCGGCTGGGAGGTTTCGTGCGAAGCAAAAAAGTTTCGGGCCAGGAAGCCGAAGAGGATCGAGAGAGACGAGTGTCCCATCCCACATTACGGACCAATCGCCCTTTTTTCTGGATCTCTGACACAAGCGAGCCCACCTGCTCCGGATATCCCCGCTCGTTTTTCGAAATGGCATTGCTTACTAAAGCCTCCGTGGTGCAGGTGAGGAAATTGATTTTAAAGTTATTTCGGAAGGGGGACCTCGGTGGAAGGTGGCAGAATATCTAATCCCCTTGTACGATTTTTATTGTCGCAATCAAAGTTTCAAATCTCTGTTCTTGTTTTGACGCTATCTCAACGAGACTGATGCGGAAAATATCTCATCAAGTTTCTCTAAAATATAACAGCTGCAACTTAAATTCTGAAATATAGCGGAAGGTTCAACTGGACAAGGCACACTAGAGTTACATCGATATCAAGCAATCAATTGAATGTCGGTTTGCTTGTTTGTTTGATTGTGTGCGGTCTGTGTGTTTTTGCAGATGGTTTCGCGGTCCCTGGTTTTTCAGAGGAATTTCAGCGTCTCTCGAATCGCCAGTGCAGCGAAGCAGGTAAGGGAGATTTAGATTTTGGTGTGAACTGTTACTCGTTAGTCGTATTGACCATCATCTCTCCCGAATTGTTTAGATGAATGTGAGAGATGCTCTCAATTCGGCGCTGGATGAAGAATTGGCGCGGGACGATAAGGTGTATTTGATGGGCGAGGAAGTTGCACAATACGACGGTGCTTATAAGGTGTGTTCGTGCAACGGTACTATTTTTTACGGGGATGTCGCTTAATATTTCGGTTTTTAGGTTTCAAAGAATCTCTGGAAGAAGTACGGAGACGACCGCATTATGGATACACCCATCACAGAGGTATATATATAATAATGTATAATCTGGATGAAAACACGGGAACAATTGTTGGCCAATCGAATGATCGCTTATTTTGTCCACCGATGCGGTAACTTTTTGTCCACCGGTGCGGTAAATTTTGCCCACTGATGCGGTAAATTGTTTGCCCACCGGTGCGGTAAATTCTGCCCGTACGATTACAGCATTACGCCCGTAATCCATCAATCAAACATTAGATTTCCATAAAAAAATTATTCATTACAAATCAGAATCCAGCTCGACTTCCTCCACGAAAGGCTCCTCGTTAAAAAACTAAAAGAAATCAGTGGAAGTAATCCTGTTTCAGACACAAGATGTATCAACAATCAAATTTAAAGACCAAGCGCGTCAAATCAATCATCAATTGATCGCAGTCTTGTGCTCCATTCTTTGAATCAGTCAGACACTGGTGGCAATTTACGCGTGTTCTGCTCAACCGAACATGTTCCTGTGATTTCATCCAGATAATACAGTATGAGTTTCGTTAGGTATACGTTTCTTGTTTTATTGTGGGCGTAAGTGTAAATGGAAATTTCTACTTTTAGATGGGATTTGCTGGTATCGCTGTCGGATCTGCTATGGTAATAACGAAGTGAATCCTGTGTTAAGTCAGTTAATCGTTCAATGAGGGTATTCACATATCTCCGAGACCGTTCTGTGGGATGACCGGTCAAATTAAACTAAGAGACTGATGTCCAGTTGTCAGTTGTCCCTCTCGTCAAATAATAACTCAGTAGGTCCTACTGCTTTTAGACATTGTGCTAATTGCTGTTTACTCCCATTGTAGGCTGGATTGCGACCTGTCTGCGAGTTTATGACATGGAACTTTGCCATGCAGGCCATTGATCACATTATTAATTCTGCCGCCAAAACGCTTTACATGTCCGCTGGACTTGTAAGTTACAGCCACAGCCTGCCGACCAATTGTTGCGGACTATGCGATGCTCACAGCTGATGCATTCAGAATGACGTGATCTCTGGGTGCTTGCAGGTGAAAGTACCGATCGTATTTCGTGGGCCCAACGGTGCCGCGGCTGGTGTGGCTGCGCAGCACTCTCAGGATTTCGGATCTTGGTACGCGCAATGCCCCGGTCTGAAGGTATGCGTACCGTACAGCTCGGAAGACGCTCGTGGTCTGCTGAAATCGGCCATTCGGGATGATACACCTGGTAAGTCCGATCGGCAGAACAGCGGACTGAGCTAGAGGCATTGACTATAACGATGCCATTTCAGTCGTGTTTTTGGAGAATGAAATTTTATACGGACAACTGTTCGACGTATCACCGGAATCCCTGGACAAGGACTTTCTTATTCCGATTGGCAAAGCCAAAATTGAGCGACCAGGTCAGTTTTTGGGCAAGGCTGCGTTCGGCTCCAGCAATCTAAGTAGAGCAAAGATAATTTTTTGTTACTGCAGGCAAAAGCATCACGTTAGTATCATTTTCTCGGGGAGTGCAGACTTGCCTTGACGCTGCCAAGGAACTCGAAAAAAGTGGTGTGGACGCTGAGGTACTTTGATTTGACTACTGAGCGAAGAATTTAGTTCTTTTCAGGTCCAGTTGAATGAGCTTATTTTTGGCAGGTAATAAATCTCCGGTCACTGCGGCCGCTGGATCTTGATGCCATTATCAAGTCCGTGAAGAAGACAAACCACCTCGTAACGGTGGAGCATGGTTGGCCAGTCTGCGGCATCGGAGCTGAAATTAGCGCCGCTATTACTGAGAGTAAGCTGGAGTATTATGATACCTTCCATGATTCCGTGTTGGGTGGCAGGGACTGGTTCTCATGATTGTTACTTTCTCAATGTTCACCTTCCAGGTGAGGCGTTTAACTACCTTGACGCTCCCATATACCGCGTGACGGGCGCCGACGTTCCCATGCCCTATACCAAGGGTCTTGAGTTGCTCGCTCTGCCCGGGACGAAGGATGTCGTCTACACCGTTCAAAGATCTTTGAATATCGCCAAGGAAGGGAAGAAGTGAACGTCGTCGGTCTCATCGCCGTTTTTTCCTTGTGGCATAAAGTTATATTTAATGTCCCGTCATTTCTCCCCGTAAGAAAGCATCTCTGCTTATCTGGTGGCTTC
>LRSR01003164.1:0-17284 GCA_001579985.1 Hypsibius dujardini
CGTCTGTTTTAGGTGTGTGTGCCTGTTTCTGTAACCATGTCTATGTCTGCGTCTGTGTTTGTGTCTGTGTCTATATCCTTGTCCGTGTCATACTAATACTAATTTTTGCTGCAGCTGGAAGCAATGCTGGCCCGACAACTGCAGTCGCTGGAGCACCTGCCGTCGTTGTTCCCGCCGTCGTCGTTGCCACCACCGGTGCTCCAGCCACTACGGCTCCCAGTCAGACAAGTCCTGTGGCGTCTAGCTCCGTGGCTCCCGTCGCCGTCGTCGTCGGAACGGACGGCACTCCTGCCGCCCCTTCTGCGACAACGCCGGTCAGCACCGTAGCGGCGAGCTCTGCTGTCACCGTCGCCAGTGCACCCTCCGTCGGCGTTAGTGGTTCGACCGGAGGCAGTCAAGCTGCCGCAAGTTCTGCAGGAGACACCGCCACGACGACCGTCCCTGCTTCAACCGGTAGAGCAGAAGTTCTAAATATTTTTAATATATTTTAAATGGTCAAACAAGCAGTTTGGTTTTAAATAAAACATACCATATTTAATAAAAATCAAAATCAAAATGTAAAATTGCAAGTATTATTTGACTTTTATATCATAATTTTATTTTCTTAGTCTGAAAATTACTTTTAAATACTTGGATATTTCACTAAAAATCTTCTCTTTAAATGCTTAAAATATGGATTTTGTTTTATTAAATCTAATATGTTTATGTTTAAACCAACTTTGTTTGAATTAGAGTTTTTTGTATTTGTTTGCAATCCAAATGATCGAAAAGCGCATTTACATTTTAAACAAAAACATTTTTTGAAAAAATACAAGCTGATATTTAAAACAGGTAGAATTTACAAGTAAAATACAATTTTATTTTTTAACTGTAGCGCTACTTTTAACATTCCAAAATCTCACTATTTTCTTCAAGTCCAGACATACATTTGCAGCTTCCTTGAAGTCCAAACAAACTTTCAACCACTGTCTTTCCAGAACACTCCGCTCCAATATCCACAGCCAGTTCGGCCAGCACGTCGACTACTCACACGGACTTAACTAGCTCGACCGTGGCATCGACCCAGGCCAGTGAAGCCACGACCCATTCAGGCGGTCAGACAACCACAGCCTCAGCAGCGACCATTGCGCAGACAACCCATACCGAAGCAGTTTCCACGGCGGCATCGGTCTCCGCTTCACCTTCCTCGACGGAAGGGTCCGCAGCAACGACGGTTGCTGCAGCTGTCAGTCAGGCCTCCGATGCGGCGACTACACATTCGGTCGCTGTAGTGCCGAACGCCATAACGACAGCAGCAGCGACAGTGGCGCATGTGGCGTCTGACGGAACGACCGTTCAGCCGGCTGCTGCGACTGTTGCCGGGGCACTTCTGGTTCTGATTCAATGAGCTTTTGCTCAAACTGCCAGGATATCGAAGTGGAATTATGATACTGTTGATAATAAATAAATTAGGCTACAATATTTTAGCCTTAGCTGTTAATATACGGCGCCCAATGGCATCCCCCGGCCAGGCTATTTTACACCTGCCTGTAATCCTGTATACATCACTAGGAGCCAAATAGAATCCCGGTTATTTTACCCTTACTCCGTTGTGCGTCCATTGTTCGACCGTTTTCCGATCGTCCGACCGTCGTTCGATCATCCGTCCCTTGTCCATCCGTTCACTGTCCAACCATCCATCCGTTGCACGTCCGTCCTTGCTTGCGCATCCGTCCGTTGTCCGACCGTGCGGCCACTGGCGGACCGATCGTTCATTGTCCATCCGGTCGTCCGTCCGTTGTTCAACTATCGGTCCATCCATCAATTGTCCGACCGTCCGTTACTTTTCCGACCGTCCATCTGTTACACGTCCGTCCTTGCATGCGCAATCGTCTGTTGTCCGACCGTCCGTTTGTTGTCCGACCGTCCGTCCGTCGTCCGACCGTCCGTCCGTTGTACAATCATTCGTACATCCGTCTGTTGTCCGACCGTCCATCCGTTGTCCGTTTCACCCGTAGTTTTTTCGTCCATTCGTCCATTCGTTGCATGTCCGTTCTTGCTTGCTTACCCGTCTGCTGTCCGTTACACGTCCGTCCATACTTGTGCGCCCGTCTGTTGTCTGTTAGTTCGCTATCCGTCTGGTTTTTAATCTTATGACCGCTGTCCGTCCAATTTCCGTCAGTCTATCCGAATGGTAAGCGGCCTATAAAGACAGTGGCCGATCAGTCTAAACAGTTGACGGTCGGTGATTACCAGGCCCGAGCCTTTAAGGGTCTGTCCGAGCTGTAGTCGTCTCTTGGTTGGTTTGATTCTCTCCATTCGATAAAAAATTTAATTTGTAATTGACTGGCATGAGCAGAAAAGTTTTTTCAAGTCAGGGGGACGGAGGTGGCGTCGGCCATTGTCTCATGGAACCGGAACCTTTTCGGGTGTGGGACTTCAGAAATGACCGCCGTTTAGAGCTCAAAAAGCCTAAGCGAGAGGGCAGCACAATTTTTAACTTGCCCTGGCTTCCGAACTTTGCGACCGAGTTAACCCACTATCCTTCGTACGGAACGCATATACGATTGGCGGTAGGATCACGGTATAACTCACCGTAATACAGGAACCGTGGTAGGAGCATCTCACACCTGAGCTAAATCCCGCTATGCGACAAATCTGTGGTGAGCTAGTGGCACACACACCGCACATGGGCACATGGGCGGCCATATTGCCGCGCATGGTTTTCCAGAGAAATCCGCGTGGGCGAATGGTAAAATCGTTATTGTTGTGTTTTTTGTTCTTTGCTTGCTCGGATTTCGCGATATTTTTTCTCTCTCACATTCACTACGTAATTTTTAGCTTTGAAGCGTCCGTTAAATTTGTATTGTTCATTTCATCCATCCTGGCCGCGTCGGTGGCGGAGTTGAATTTGCAGTGGAAGAGGATGAGCGACGACCAGGACGGCTCGAATGCCTCGTCCGAGGGCGAGCACAACGGCGTCATGTCCGAGGACCAGGGTGTGGAGGAGGTGGAGGTAGACGAGAGCGGCGCGCACCGGGAGCTGCTCTTGCACAACCCCAGCGCCATCACGTTCGGAGGGTAGGAAATACATTTTAACTCTAAAGTGGCTGGGCAAGTTGCTGTGTCGGTGGGGGCTTGATTGATTGATTGCCTCAATTTTGTAGCCTTGCAGTTTGCAAAGTCGTTAAGTGCTTGATTGACGTGTTGTCTTAACTGAATTGGTTGAATCTTCTCCTTCAATGACAGATTTGACTCCTTTGTGACTGCTTGATTAATCGATTTGTTTTAATTTTTTTTCCCAACAGACTTTTACCCAACGGGACCGGAACAGTCATCAACAATTACCAAGCAGTCAACCGCGGCCTCAATAAATTCGTTCAACCAAAGTACTTTGCGATGCTGCTTTTCTCCGCGGCTGAAAACAAGATGCCATGGTACGCGCAACATGTTGTCACCGACGCCCGACTAGATGGCTTTTATTTTAATTCCGATGATTTTTTGTATGGTTTTAGGATATTGACGGAAGTGCCGCAGAAGATAATGTGCAACAGTGTCTTCGTTATTGACATCCGGCACCTGGACTCAGAGGGCGCCCTCTTCCGCGACGGACTCGGCTCGTGGATTCAGAACTGTGGGAAGGTGTCGAACTTTTTCACATGGGAAAACGACGAAGTTAAGGTAGAGATTTACTTAGCCTTGCTTGCTTGAGTGAAGTGATCTGCCTGGAATTCCGCCTGTCTGTCTATTTGTGTGTCTGTCTGACTGTCTTTTTGTCTATGTCTGTCTGTCTGTCTGTCTTTCCATTTGTCTGTCCGTTTATCTTTTTGTTCGTCCGTCCGTTCGTCTGTCAGACAGACTGTCAGTTTGTCTGACTGTCTGGGTTTCAATGTCTGCCTGTCTGTCTGTTTGTCTGTGGGTTGCCTGTTTGTCCTTTCATTCTGTGATCTTCATGGTTGTCTCAATGTGGGAGGATATATGCCTGTCTGTCGCTCGAATGCTTATTGATCTGTATGCCTATCTACATTTCTGTTTGCGTTAAGTAATCCAGCTTTGCCTTTGCCAGCCTGTTTGTCTGTCTGGTAGTCATCGTATCCATTTATCTCCGTTGGTTTTGTTTGTCTATTTGTTTAGGTCTAATTTTACTGGACCAGCTCAGTTTTGTCTGCCTCTTTACGTGTTGATCAGCCCGCATATCTATTTGTTTGCCTTTGCTTTATTTGCCTCGAGTTCGTCGTCTACTAGTCGGCGCACTGCATGTATCTCTATTCTACTTCTCGTGAGGGTGATTGTCTGTTTGTTTTGTTTGTCCGCCTGTGACATATCTATGTCTGTCTGCGTCATGTCTATGAACATGTCTATTGGTTTTGTTCAATGCCTGCGTTGTTTCATCACGCTTCAAACCCTTCCTCATCCTTGCAGGAAATAAAAAGCGGCACCACCGCCGAGCAGTCCGACGAAATCGTCGAATTCGTCCGGCGCATCGACAAAAACTCCAGCTGCCCCGCCTATACCCGCGTCACTGTGACGGCGGCACAGCTCGGCTTTGCGGCCCTCCAGTACTTCTTCAAGGGCGACGTGGAGCAAGAGTTCACCATCAGCTATCAGCGCCCCAAAAAGTCCAACACTCACCTCGCGCACCTCAACCTGGCCAACCAGGCCGCCATCCTAGCGCGGACCACACGCAGAGGCCATAAACGCAAGAGCTCTGCCCGCGACGACGACCTGGATATATCCGAATCCGTCACACCCTTCCCGAAGATTATCCTCCCCACTCGAGTCGTCGGTCATAACAGCAACGGCCCGCTAAGGACGCCGGTGGGAGCCATCGCTTCAGCAACGGGGAAGGAGCCCCTGGACGTGGGTGCCGGCACGCTGATCGCCTACCTCCGCGAGCACATTCGCAGTGAGCGCGCCGAACGGGTGGAAGACCGTAAGCTGCGGCGCGAGGAGCTGGAGGCGCGGCGGGTGGAACGGCTGGAGGATCGCAAGCTGCAACGGGAGGAGCTGGAGCTGCGTAGGAAGGAGCTGCAACTGCAGGCAGCCAAGTGGGCGGTCGAGCAGGAGCAGTGGAATGTGGAGCGGAAGGGCCGCGATGCGATGTTAGATCTGCTGAAAAAGAAGGCCGACGAAGCGTAATTCCTCCCGGGGGTGGATGACTGAGAGTGATCGCACTTTGTTTCCAGGAGAAAGATGTCGGTAATGGGACTTTTCAGACTTCTTTGTATTTTTTTCGCTAATTTTTACAGTTTCTTAATCCTGTTTGCGCGGATGAGCGCGTACCGTTTCAATGGTATTAGCGGAATTATCTGGCCGTGCCGCGGTCAGATCGGACGGACGTAATAATGGGACATCGATATTCTTGAATTTCTCGTACTCGTATTGGTACAATTTGGGACAGAAGAGCATACTGTATGAAATTTCAGATATCAACAAAAATCCGTAAAAACAGACAACGAAATACTTTTGTCTGGTGCTGCGCTCTTGTTGAAATTTGGATTTATTGTTTTTAGCTAAAAATCTGAATTTTAGTTTTAGGTATTCAATTTAAGGAAAAAGTTATGTTGAATTTAATTTAAAATCATTTTCTTGGCAGTGATTTTAATTCTGAGTTAAACTGACCTCTTGCTTAATTAAAACTAATTTTTCATTTAATTGAAAAGTTTGACTTTTCACTTCCCATCTGTCGAGAGGGCTGTTTTATCATGACAGGGATCCCGACTCCTGATAAAATTATTTTATGAGCAATATCAGTTATCTTTTTTCCTAATACCGAAAATATGCCATTAAATGATCAGATTTCAGAGCGAAAACAGATCACTAGTGTTAGATCTACCAACCGGAAGTAGGGTAGTTAACAAGTATATTAGACTGAAAGTGGAAATAATTAGAGAGGTAAACTGGAAGAAAAGGAAAGAGAAAGTGATCTCCTAAAACTAATAGAACACATGATTATATAGTAAAGTGTTAACTATAGAAAAGATAGTAAATAGCACATACATCACAATTACATACAAGCAATTCGCTGTCGCAGCATGATAGGGTTAATAAAGTAGGTAGGCATACTAACGAAGTAAGGTACTAGTGCTTCAAATAGCTTATCTTTTTTCCTAATATCGAAAATATGCCATTAAATTATCAGATTTCAGAGCGAAAACAGATCACTAGAAACAGTTATACTATGTATACTATGAGCCGGAAAGTTGGTCATGGGTTGCATTTTCCAATTTGTACATTAATTCGAATTCATTTTGGCTTTACCTGGCGACGCCCTTTGTGCTCAGAGGTGAAATCTTCCATTTTCGTTTGCTAGTCGTTACTAATCAATAATATTTGTTTCCGGGCTAAATATGTATTTTTAACAATTTTGGCGAGTTTGTCAACAAACTGTTCAAAGGTGTTATGACATTGCGCTGCTCATTAGAAAAACCCTTTATTGATTGATTGGTCGATTGATTGACAAGTTCGCAATGGAACATTTTGTGTGCCATACCAACAGAACATATTCAGTCATGAGCAAAGTGCTTTAACCGCTGGCAGCTTTTTTTCGTATAGCTTGCTTCCAGCAACTTCGTGGACGCATGTACAAAAATAAAGTAGCGATTTAGAGTTATTATTGAAATCTGTCAGCAGCATCTTCTGGTCCGTCACTGTCGACTTTCACGAGATACGCAGGCAGTGCCGGTAGGTTCTCCGCTTGACGCAGCGCTAGCTGATAACACACCCGTTCAATCTTAAACACACTCTGCTTCATCACATTCAGCTTGATGGGAAAGTCCTTGCCGGCGATGCCGTAGGGGACCCGTTGGTACTCCACCAGGACCGAGCGAGCAAAGTCGCACAGCTGAAAAACCGCATCGCGCGCCGTCGCGCTGGACGCCTGGGTGATACTGTAGCGCATCAGTTCGCCAGTGAGATCGCCGATCCCGAGGAGGAAGTTGACCGGGGAGACGGGCAGCTGGTAGGACTGCTGAGCGTTCTCGTCGGTGAACGTCAAGTCCTTCTGCGCCTCCTCCAGCCCGACGAGAATTCCTATAACAAAAAGAGCAAGCCATGCGTAAACGCTTTTTGAACGGAAAAAATGCTAATCGTTAGAGATCGCAAAATGAAAACTCTAAAAAAACTTAGTCAGATAACGAAAACTGAATGCACGCATAAAACTATTGAAAAACAGTCGGAAAATTTCCACCAAACAATAGAAAAAACCTTTTAACAAAGAGACTAAAGTAAAAATCCTTATTTCTTGTTGCAATTAAAAAATAGACTAATATTATTTTTCCCCATCCTTATTACGGTATGTAAAGTCAAACTCAAACAAGTTGCGGTTCATGGTTATTTATATTCAAACTTTTGCATGTAATGAAGCAATGAACGACAGAGCAGGTTTAACTGGTCCTGTTTGCGATTGATTGAATGATTGGCTGGATTGACAAATAAAAACCGCTGTTGTATTACCTACGAATCACTGTGGTCAGCGTTACGAAGATGATCTTGGCACTTACCGCTATCAAGAAAATGATACAATGTGAGCGCTTCGACATATTCCTGCAGTCCGGGGGAGAAAGCTCGGCTGAAGAGGTTTGGGTCATCCGCAGCAATTTCCCGGGCAATCGCTCGCATGCAAGAATTCTGCAGCATCCGCAAGCGTTCCTTCGCGTCGGTCAAAATCTGATGCACTTCCAACGATTCTCTAGGGGAAAATGAAAACCTTTGAAGACATCAGAAAGTAAGTTGCCATTGCCAACAGTTGCTTCATACTTAAACGGAAAATCGACCGCTTGATTGATCTATTAACCGATCATAAACGACACAGCAAATGTCGTCCCTTGATTGATCGTTTGGCTGACTCACCGAGATAAACCTCCACACCGCAGTAGGAGGAAGATGATCCGCTTCGCTTCAATCGTTGTGTCCCGCGAATTCTTCACCAGAAATTCAAACAAGTCATTCTTCGCGTCCAGCGCGTCCGCGATGGCGCGAAACTGAGCTGTGGTCGGAGTGTCGGGTATTTTTGGTGCGGCACTCTCTGTGGCGAGGTCTTTTCCGTCCGAATATTCGCCTTCGCTGGTGCGCTGTCCTCGCCGCTGATAGCCGCCGCGTCCCCTTGCCCGGAATGGTCGTGTCTCGGTACGCTGATATTTCGATTCCATGTTGGGAAGACGAAAATATTGTGGACAAAAAAGTTTCGGACATTAATCCAGAAAGAAATGAGAAGATAAGTAAAAGTTTGCTGTTGCTGCCCATGGCTTGTAATAGGAGGAGCTCCTACTCGGAAGCCTAACACTTATAATGTAATTCCGGGAATTAGAATTCAATCCTACTAAGACGCTCCACGGATTCGCTAGAATAGAGAACAAGTTGAATGAGCGTTTTAATTGCAAAGACAAATTTTTGCCCAAAATGTGGCAAAAGAAGCTCAAGAATATAAAATTAATGTAGATCTTTACATTTGGGAGCGTATTGATTTAGTGTTTTAGTGGTAATTCATTGGTCCTACGCCGTGGCTGTTTCCCACTATTTATCACGTGTGCCTGCCGAATCACGTGCTTCGAGCTCATCTCATAAAGAGCACACAGAATCACTTACCGTTTACAGTAAAAAGACAACATGTCTGCGATGCGGTAATCTGAGATCGCCTGCCGGTGTGGAATCCATCTTTCTGTGCCACGCCGCGGCATGCGCTCAAGCCGTTTTGGAGCTGGAAAAGGCGTGTAATGCACATTTTGGGTTTCTCGACTTTTTGGAGTTTGATTTTCTCGGTGTTTCCCGCTTCCCGTCGAGCAACGCCGATCCGTTTGCCTTTATCCCCGGGATTTCTGATGTGTGGGTCATTTTGATGAAGTGGGTACCCTTTCTAAGGTTTTGAGTGACTTCATACCTGTTTATTTTGCCAGTTTCAAATTTAATAGCAATGCGTCCTCGTTTAAGCAGAGCTCGCGCGCAACAATACGAAAACATACCCGGAGTGGAAGTGGTTCTGACCGAGGAAGATCCAGAAAACTATACCATCACCGACAAGGACGTCGCGATGGCAGAGGGAAGTGAGGCGTCCGAGTTGAACGAACTGGCGGAATCGGGCGAGGATATAGAGTGCCAGGCCAGCGATATGGACTCCGTTAAGGAGGAAAAGGTGTGGAGGAAGTTGCGGACATGTACTTAAACTTGCGCAAAAACTTCTGTCTGGATATCTGGATGTCTATTTGACTGTCTGCCTCTGTCTGTGTGTCTGTGTGTCTGTGTGTCTGTGTATTTGTCTTTCTGTCCTTCTTTCTTTCTGTCCTGTCTATCTGTCGGTCCGTCTGTCTCTCTGTCTCTCTGTCTCTGTCTTTCTACCTGCCTGCCTGCGCCTGTCAGTTTGTTTGTCTGTCTATTTGTTTGCGTATCTGTCTTGTCTTGTCTTTCTGACTGTCTTTTTGTCTATTTATATTATCTGCCTGTCTATCTGTCCGTCTGCATGTCTGCTTGCTTGCCTGTTTATCTATCTGTCTGACCTTTCTGCTTATCTATCTCCCTGTCTGTCTGTCTGTCTGTCTGTCTGTCTTTCTGTCTTTCTGTCTTTCTGTCATCCTTTCTGTCATCTGAAACATGTTCATACAGTGTGTTTTCGTTTCCCAGTTCTTCAAGGTGATTTACGGAGAAGTCGTCACCGAGGAAGTGGGAGTGGAGGTGGATGGGCATCCAGGCATCAGCTCCGGCGTTAACCGGACCATTCCGACCCAAGCGCTAGCCACTCTGATTTTTCGCTATAAATCCGGCCATACTTATAACATTCTAGAGTCGGGTACGTAGTTTAGTCGTATTCGCAGTAACTTGCACGTTAGTGGTGCGTGTAGTCATGGACTCGCGAGTTCTCTTACCGGTACTTAATTCAGCTTGGATTTGGTTTGGTGCTATTGCAGTGCCACAACAAGTACAGCGCAACTGGCTGTTCCTGTTGGACTTGAGGAAATTGGGCAAGCCAACTGACATCTACTACGACGGCCTGGGTATGTGGGATCAGAACTGCGGGAAGGTGGTCAATTCGTTTCGCTACCTAGAGGGAGAAGCCAAGGTGAGGGGTAGTTCTCTCGTCTAGTGAATGGACATGTTACATAACAAATGGACTTCATGTGGCGAGATAGCCAAAGGGTAGTACCGGTATTACAGAAGACAGACAAACAGACAGACAGACGTTTAGACAGACAGTTCGGCAGACGAACAGACAGAGAGGCAAACAGACAGACAGACAGACAGACAGACAGACAGAGAGGCAAACAGACAGACAGACAGACAGACAGACAGACAGACAGTCAGACAGACAGACAGACAGATAAATAGATAAATAGCCAGGCAGACAGATAGGTACAGATAGGTATATTTCGCCAATTGGTGAAGTTGACTGCCAACCTGATGAGCCGTCAGATAGTAGCCATATGTTTTCTTCCCCCCCCCCCCACTAGGATGCCAAAGACGATAAAGGCGACGACGTCGTGCAGTTTGTCCGACGGACCGACCGCAACGTCAACTTCAAAAACTTCAATCGGGTGGTGGTCATCTGTCAAAAGTTCCAGGTCGCGGCGGTGCAATATTTTTTCAAGGGCTGCGAGGAACAGGCTTTTGAGATCGCCAACAGTACCCCCAAGGCCATTCGACTGACCACCTTGAATGACTCTGCCGCTCGAACCCCCGGCAAGGGAACAAAGCGTAAGGCGGTTGCCGATGAGAGCGATGCTATCGGAGAGATCCTGTACGTCAGCGGAGGCAACCAAGACCCTACTCGCTATCAGGGTAAGAGGAAAGCAGTGTTGTGTCTGTATTTCGCATGTCTCTTCAGATGTTTCCCTTACATCGGTCGTTACAGGCTTGGCAGCCGATTTTGACAATTGTTTCAACAGATTTTGGTTGGAAAATTAAGTTGCTGGATAGTTTACAAAAAAGTCCTGTCCCGTGAAGATTGAAGTTGAATTCATCCTATTGCGCAATTGAGCCGTGGTCAGAATTTAATTTCGATTCGAATGGCATCATCAGAATTTGATTTGGAGATTAGGAAAAAAACTTTGGTCAGGTCCATTTTAGGCATAAACTGAAGCCAATTTTTAGAAACCCAATTTTTACACTGAGAGTCAAGGAAAATAAATATTTCCTTTCGATTTTCAGAGGGGGAACGCAAAATGTCTCTGATTCATTTTGTTTAATTAGTTCAGTATTAGTGATGATTTATAACATTTGTTTCATCGGTCAAGCTCTAAATTTTTTATGGCAAAATTTTCAAATCCCTGAAAACCCTGGAAGATTCTATTTTTCCTCGTTTTCACACAATAAAAACATCGAGTTTCGGGAAATGTTTGATATTGTTAATTTTTACTCCTATTTTTGTCTAGATTCAATTTGGAATCGATTGGCATCAACAGAATCTTTTTGACGTCAGGGGTCGGGGCTATGGGCCGTTTCCGGAATGTCACTGGAAGTTTCCGAGCTGATTGAAACTGGTTCATAGCTCCGCCCCCTGGTATTCAAAGAAGATTCTGCTGATGCCAATCGAGTGTAAATTGGATTTGAAGAGGAATACTTGCGAAATTCTTGCAATCAAACCTTTTCCAAAAGTTGAAGTCGTACCTTGCCTGGATTGAAAGTGAATTTGGACGAGGTTAACATGTTTACCCCGACTCTTTCAGTCATAAAAGCTGTGAAGCAACGCTACCCCGCTGTCAGCGACGCGGCCATCGACCAGGCCGACCCGGCCTCTCTCCTGACCTACCTGCGGACCTTCGTCAGTAATATGCGCCAGGAGCGCGCGGAGGAGCGTCAACTCCGCAAGGAGGAGCTGGAGCAGCGGAAGAAGGAACGCGCGGAGGAACGCGAATTCCGCCAGCAGGATCTGGAGCTGCGCCGCAAGGAACTGCAGGAGGCAATGGAAAAGCGTAAACAGGAAGCGGCCCGCGAACGCGAGAAGGAGGCGATCGAGCAGCAGCACTGGGACATTGAGCGGAAGCAGCGGGAGATTGACCGGAAGGAGCGGGAGTTGCTGCTGGAGATGTTGCGCAAGAAGATGGACACCTAAGATCCTCGCTTCCCTCCTCCGTCGTTCCTCCCAACACGTTTACGGCGGTGTGGGACTTACGTTATTACTGCATACCGTCAGTTCTGTATGATTATACTGCACAACATGTTATGTTATCATCGTTATTTTTGTAGTGTATTTTACGTCTTCGGCAAAAAGCGACTGTGTGGCTATTACTTTTCAACTGCTAGCTTTTCATCTCTTATTACTCTTGACTGACTCCCGTTAGGTGTCCAACAGTCCTACTTTCGACTCATCGAGTCATGCATAAATTTACATCCATTGCCTGAAGATTAATATTCGATGGGAAAATGGTTTCGGGATCTTTTCCGCTGCAGTATTTCCATCGACGAAAGAGCATCTCGTGTCATTTTACGATGGACTTTTCATTTTAGTCATAGCTCATGACCGAGCTGATTTTCAACTGTCGAATTCAGAAGGCAGAATGAACTCCCAAGTCTCTTTGAGGGAATTGTTAGATGCGAAAAAATGCATTGTTACGAGAACTGATTTCATTTCTTACATATGATTATGACTTGTTCCACAATCGTTAACATCTTAGGTGTTACGTCGCGTCGAGGACTCTTTCAAATGGGAAGTCCTGCCTCGGAACTTGCTGCTCCTGCTAAATTCTTTTAATTTCACAAACTTCACAAGCTTCACATTAAACTTCACAACTTCACTTCATAACTTCACAACGCTTTTCAGACCGTGCCGTCTTTACTCTGTTCGATAGGCGGGAATTCTAGTATCACAAAGTACACTTCAGTATGCTCGCATACGAGTTGTCTGTGTACGAAATGTAGGGGGCGTCCTCCACTCTTATATCTTCGTAAGCGTGAAAGAGCTTTCGCAGCCGAACTAAGTCAACGGGAATGACTCACAAAGAGGATCCAACTTCGTAAATACGCTAACGAAACTATAATCATGCCAGTAGACACCGCATCGTAACTGTGTGTAATTGTGTGTAATAGTGTGTATAATAGTGTAATAGTGTGTAATAGTGTAATAGTAACTGTGTGTAATAGTGTAGTACTAGGTCAGAGATGATTTACACAGAGAGCATATAAATTTGTTCAAACAGCCATTTCTCCTGCGACTGGAGCATTCGACACTCCAACTGCAGTTTCATCCTTCTCCGTGAATTCCTCCTCAGACTCGGCGTCATTCCGACACAAGTACGTTCGAACATCAGACGGAGGCTGCTGCTGTTGTTTGACGACCGTCCTTGGACCGGCAGCCGGTACACCTTTCCGCTCTTCCAACTGGAGATTCAAAAACGGCGACGTTTTCACCACCAACGGGGACATATCGATCGCGTTGCTCGAGTCGTCGAGGAACTCATCGAAAAACTGCGCGTAGACGAACCGCAGTGACACGGCAGTTTGCACGACCGCGAACGCAAAAGCCATGATGAATGACGTCATCATGGTGGTTTTCAGGCTTTGCAGGTGGTCCGTCCGGTCGTCCAGCACCGCGGGGAAGAAGACCGCGGAGCCGACGATGACGCCGGCACTGTAGACGGTGCAGAGGCAGCCGAACCCGAGGAAGCTGACGGCTAAGCAGTTCTGATTCTGCCGCAGGAAGGGCAGACCTTGATGCCCGTGGGAGGCGAGCACACCAAAGAGCCCAGTGAGGAGGAGAAGGACTGCGAGACCGACGGCGGGATGCCAGATTTGACGGAGCTCGGGATACATGGCCAAGCCTGTATATAAAGGTAAATCATGATGAACAAACTTACAGATAGATGGGCAAGAAGACAGAAAGGTTAGCAGATAAACAGACAGACTGACAGATCGTTATACAGACAGAGCTCGAAGGACAGAGCTCGAAGAACAGACCGAGAAATAGACATAAAGACAGAGAGAGAAACAGACAGTTAGACAGACAGGCAGGCAGACAGACAAACAGACAGACAGACAGACAGACAAACAGACAGACAGACAAACAGACAGACAGACAGACAGATGGACAGAGCTTTGGGTTATTTACAGCCGTGGTACGATTTATTTACTGAAGACGCTGAGAACTATCAGTGCTAGGCCGAAGGTCACGGTGCAATAGCTGGTCCAAGTGATGACATCCTGGTGGGCTAAGGGAGACCGTCGTCCTTGGTACTCCGATTCCAGTAACGACTACAAATAAAATATTTAACTGTCGGATTGTAGTTGCAACTGCACCTTTACCTCTCTTCTGCCACACCATCCCATCAACCAATGATTACCTACGGAGTACTGGCATTGCTGTGATGGGCTGTTCCACTTCATTGCGGCAGCTTACAATGTATACAGAATGCAGGCTCTTTCGCTCTCCAAAAACTAGTGTTGGCAAAAACTGAAAATTGCTTAACTTGAAGGACCTTTCATATTAGTCGTTTACATGTATGTAAGAAAATTTCCAAAAATATGTGAGCTCTCCCATCGCACGTCCGAGAAATGATTGTCAAGCTTTGAATGTCTAATCCGGACAACGGATTCCTATAGAGTACGTATGCTACTATATCCAAACGACGCCTCGCACAGGATGTATTTATCCATTCAGGCAGTTTGCCTGCTGATACATGTCGTTGTCAGGGTAATGCAGTTTTCGGGCTCTTGCCCGTAAGAGGGTAGTTGTTGCTGTTGCACTTGAACCAGTAATAGAGAGCTAAAACCTGCTTATTATACGACAGTATACTACTGTACTGTCTCGATCATTTGGTGCTGCGTTTTAGATCCACCGTATATTATGACTGCATTGAAGCACAGTGTGTGCAGTCATAATATACGAGTGGGCCTAAAACGCAGCACCAAATGATCGAGACATTATGATAACTACTGCATCACATGTGGATTCATGCTCCAATTGCGATTCTCCATCCCGCGCTCAATTTGAAACTGAAAACAAGCTTTTATCATCCAGTAAAGACAAGCAGAGGCTCGTTTAGGGTCCTCACAGGTCGGAACCAGGCCCCTCACGGTGGGGCCAGGGAATGAGCAAAGGGGCAAATTGTTTTCTTTTCAAGATTGCACTCAAAAGTCGGTCTCTTGTGCCTGATCATTTTGAAACTCGTGGGGGTGTGGCTCTGGGGGTTTGATTTCCAGGGGCCCCTGGGATTTCAAAACACTTCAAAAACATTCGTTTAAATTTGAAGTTAGTTGAGATCCAATATAAGCTCCCTATTGATGAATACAAATGGAAGGTTCAAAACATTCAAGAACGGTCCAAATTTGATAAAAAACTGATGTTTTTGAAACAGTTTTGAAATCCCAGGAGGCTCTGGAAATTAGACCCCCAAACCCCCCCCCACAAGTTTCAAAATGATCAGAGAGAAGAGGCCGAATTTTGGGTTCAGTAATGATAAAAAGCATTTTGCCCCTTCGCCCACCCCTGGCCCTACCGTGAGGGGTCCTGGTTCCGACCTGTAAGGACCCTAAACGAGCCTCTGAAGACGAGGTTTTATGTAATTAACCCTTACGGAGGAGAACTTTTGGCCTAAACCGTGGTGCGAATCGGGCATCTCGTGGACCGTCGGGAGGAACCGTCCGTAAGCCGCCTGACTGGTCGTTTCGTAGCGGAGATTTCGCGCTTTCAGCTTGTATCCCGGCCACATCAAGCCTGAAAACCAGAAAAAAGTGAGAGATCAAATTCTTTTGCCGTGTGTATGGGTGTTTGGGATGAGTTAAGGCGAGGAACCGGAGTGCTCGCTAGCTACTAACTGGGTTCGTCGATCTGCGCGAGGGTCTTCTTGTACGCCTTCTCGCCGGAGTTTGAGGATGCAAAGCTGTCACATGCCAATGTGTCGGACACTTTGAGGCCCCTCAGGCGCTCGTAGACCTTCACTTCTTCGGGGGTGCGGACAATCCATTGCGGCTGAAAAGCCCACCAGATGTTAATCGTGTACTGTCAACAGTACTCGAGGAGATCCGCATATTTTCATAGTACGAGATAGAAGTCCCAATGCCGCGCAAGTTTCGATTTGGCATAAATGCCGCGGTAATATGCGGCATTAATACCATTTCTATACTTGCGCAGCATTGGGACTTTGACCTCGTACATGTTTTTTCGGCCTAAAAGCTACTCAGACGCAATTCACATGTCGTGGAAGTAACTAAGCGTACATGTACTGTACTGTCGCGATTCTAACGGCTAGCTTAGCCCCACCTTCCCCCGTGACGTCACGGATTCAATTCCAGCCCGGCCCGGACCCGGGGGTCATAATTTACTGGTAGGACCGAAAAACGGCCGTTAGAACCGCGACAGTACAGTACATGTATACCTGAGTCGGCGCTTCTACACACGTGGCAAAAACCTTGCGCTGACTGAATTAAGTACTTTAACTGGCGGGGGGGGGGGCAGTGTACAACAGCCATACGACGAATGAGTGTAATAGCTTAACTCGGTTAGCGCAACGTTTTCGCCACGTGTCTAGGTCTTTCCCATCCAGAATTCAAACGGCGATCCGATCGGCTTTTACCAGTGCTGACCAATGTCCCTTTGAGTGATTATAACAAACTTGATAAATTTGGAAAGCACATCTCTGTTCCTCAATCTCCAGGTATAAAACTCCGACGTTTTGACATCGGTCAAGTGAATGCTGTGACCAAAACCAAACCAAAACCAGAACTCCAGGGGAGGAGAAAGAAGGGCGTTTTTTTTCGCTCACCTTTCGCGCAGACAGAATCTAATATTTAGAGTTTTAATTTTTTTCTGAAAAGGAAACTTAAAGGATTCCGAAAGAATCAGTCTTCCCTTTATTAAGTTAGGGAACAACGGTCAAACTTGAAAAAAGCCGAAAATGGGAGGAGACAAGAAGGGGTAAGGGAAGAGGGAATTTTAGCCTAAGCCATCCCGATCGGGAAGTCAGGGGGCGGAGCGATGGACCAATGCCTGAAAACAACGCTCACAATATCCGTCCACTTCGGAAGTGCTCTTAGCTCCGCCCCTTGGCCTCGGAAAAATATTTCGCTGATGCCAATCAATTGCAAATTGAATTCTGAATTGGGAAATATAAACGTAGCGCTGTTTCGATAAGATACGCCTGGTTCCACTGCCATTGTATACAGGAATTTCAGTTGACAAGCATTGTTACAGTGGACCAGAAAATGAACCCCGCTATTGGTGTTTTACGTTACCTGCGGTTTGAAGTTCTGGAAGTCGTATTCCCGCACGTGACAAGTCTCATTGGGCGTTGACTTGGTTCCATAAAATACGCTATGCTGCATGGTGGGTATAACCGGGAATCCCACACCAAAGTAGGTTTGGATCGTTACTCGGCGGGGGGAG
>LRSR01003167.1:0-18283 GCA_001579985.1 Hypsibius dujardini
ATACGACTCGACTGTTCCGTTTTCGCCTGGACGACAATGAACATAAATTCAGTGAATTTTTGTTTGTGTAGAAAATAAGCATTGTCTTCATAGGTTCAGAGTTAGCAAAAAACCCTTTCTGTCCAATCAATGAATCGTACATGAACATTTTTCAAAAGTGACAGTTTTCCCTCGGCAAACCCCAGAAGGTCCCCTTTCACAACTTTCATAATATTTTGATCAGAAACACGTTTTAAGCTTCATTCAGCACATTTTTGTCAATTATGATGATTGCAACACTTGCACCCAGTTTGCATGGTGATGTAGAGCTACTTTGGAACTAATATTATTATATATAATTATTATTATTGATACTAAATGCAGAAACAAGTTTAGGACGACTCATGACAAAAAATTCTGAATTAAACAGAAGAAATGGCTGGTTAATTAATGTCACTTTTTGCAGTCTTTACGTCTACCGATTGGTTTGATTCAGTTTAAGCTGATAGAGGCCGTGTCCGGTCCGTCGGGCTTGGATACGTTGTTCCAACCGAGACATTGTCGATTTTATAAAGCTCTCCGATTCTGAAAACAGCGGCTGTGCTGTACCACGAGCAGAGGTCGACGGTGACAGACCTTGACGTGGGGTTATGTTGCTTTTTTGAGATGCATCGTTGTTGTCTGGATTGAGGAGGAACATGTCGGGTAGGACCACGGCAGTTGACGTAATCCAGACGATGGTCAGCAGGACGATGACATAGAGGATCGCGTGTTGGTACGGTTGAAGTCGACCGGATAGGGTGGTTACCCAGTTTGTCAGTGGATGTTCTGATCCATCCATTCCCATGTGCGGGGAGGGGTGAGAAATGTGGATCCGTTCCGAGGTGCAAATTGTTACAACAAATAGTAGATTAACTGTGTGACTGAGGAAGGACAAGACGTGCGTTCATACGATCTTTGGGGAAAATGGCACGTGTTAACATTTTGAATGGCAACTGCTACGAGAAGAGTTTCGTTCTTATGTTAGATACTGAAAATATAATTGTGCCGTTAATTTGGAGTGCAACGACCCGTCACTCGGACGCCGACCGATCTGGCCGCCGCAAAATCTCGACGACGTCAGAATATGCGCCTCGTCGTATCAATTCCGTATACTGCAAAAGACGACCCTGACTGAAGCTTACAGTACAACTGCGTCGCAAAGAAGATGATGATGCCTCCCGGGGTGAAGTGTGAGAAGTGTGAGATTGTGTACACTCATACGTCGATAGTCGGTAAACAGACCGCTTTGAAAAAAATCTTTTGCCGAAATCCTAAGTACGATTCAAAAAACGCTATGGAGTTGTGAAATTAAAAGAAGTTTTATGAAATTAACTTTTACCTTTTAACTAACTTTTAACTTTTTAACTTTAACTTTTACCCTTTTATTTATAATAATACAAAGTAAAATTAATATTTCCATATTAAAAATTGAATAAGTCAATAGTGAGTGAACATTCATCCGAGGTTTCCATGTTGAAAGATAATTAATAAGTGTTTATTGAACTTTAAATATCTTTTGATTGCGTAAATTAAAACATCATGTAAATATTCTCACTCTAAAAAGTGCAGCTAGTTATTCAGAAATGTTGGAACAATGCAGAATGAAAAAATGGCTGTACTAAAAGGCATGACCGTATACATCATTATGGTTTAATACATAATACATTGCAAGAAATTACTGTGAGAATCAATTCAATATTAACTCTTGTTTGTTTTGTATGAAGAGGTCCATTTCTTTTACAGTTTATTTTGTATTTACGTTTTAGAAGTTGTGTTATCATGAATATAAGATGAGGTGTTTGGCTATAACTTATCATTTCAAAATTCTTGTAATTTCAATAACTTCACAAACTTCACATTAAACTTCACACTTCACAAACTACACATCACAACTTCACTGCGCTTTTTATTTCGACCGTGCCGAAATCCTATGCCGAATCCAAATGCGCGTGGCAATGCATGTATTCACTGATTACATATCATTTTGACCGTATAAGCAAATCCATTTCGTTTTCACATTTCTTAACTGTTATTGCTCGCATGTGTTTTTCTATATGTCTTACATCATTGCCTTTTAATTTCTTTTGATTTTTCGTTTGGTTTTGCTTGGCTTAATTTTTATCTTTGCCATTTCTTATACGATGATTGTAGGTGTCTCACACACTACGACGCTACTCGTACACAAATGTACACAGCAGGCAACAGGTGTGGTGTGGTCTCCGTACACTGTACTTCAAAATCGTATGGGAGCAGTATATAGACGACGCCCGAGGCCAAACTGTCGGATGACTTACCACCTTGTCTGGCGTCAAGCTTCGTGCATTATATTGTAAAGTAATCGGAGGGGAAAACCCTTCTGGTCTGGGCCACAGTTTCGAATGTGTTACATTTACACTATACTGTCTCATGAATGAGCGCTAGAAAATAATGATATATCTGTATGTGCTGGTACCGGTAATTGCAGCGCACTCCATGTCCCCGCGGTACCAGCACCCCAGCATGTCGCAACCTTCGGTAATGATGTTCTTCCAATCATGCATGACGACACGGAATTGTGCACTGCCTTGGCAGATCTCTCTCTCTCTCTCTCTCTCTTTCGCAAAGCAAAACAACTCTTCCGGTACTTCCGCCTGTTACATGCACACTTTCGCTACTCGATTGCATGTAAAATGGAGTGAAACGTGCGCCGCAGGAACACCCATCCTCCTTCTCTAACTAGGTTTTCTTTGAGAGCTTTATCTTTTTGCTTAACAACTCCAGCCGGTAATTCAACTAACTGTCACAATGGCCGCGACATGGTCAGGGCATACCCTGATCGCGGTGCTATCCGTCGTATGTTTTCTCTCCAATAATCTGACTTCCGCAGTACAGTTTCCCTGGGTAAGCAACCAAGTGTGGCACATGTTGAAAGCGATTTCGGTTTATAGCGGTTGGCGGTTTAGGCTGAAAGTCCGTTGAATGCGACGGAGTCGACTGTATCGGTCTTCGACCTTCGGGTCCCCGACTTCTCCACTGAGCAGGTTCAGCTGTTCCTTAATCAAACTGTCGCCGGTCGGGACTACCCCGATTTTCATACGATTCCGGTGACTAACTTCACATGCCGACAAGTGGAACAACCGGGTTATTACGCTGATCCGGACGTAAGTCTGCTTCTCTCTCTGGTCTACTTGTTTTCCTGTTTGCCGGTCTCTCCGCTTCGGCTTGCTGAATGCCTGTCTGTATCTTTGCTTGCCTGTTTATCGGTCGACGAATGTCTCCCTCTTTCTATGTCTGTATGTCAGTCTTCGTATCTGTGTATCTGTGTGTCTGTGTCTGTGTGTCTGCCTGCCTGTCTGCCCGTTTGTCTGAATGACTGACTGTCAGCATTTCTGATTGCTACTGCCTGTCTACCAGGTGGTCAGCTGGTGTATCTATCTGCTTCTGTCTCCATTTGTTTGTCTGGGGTTTTCTTTTTTTCTATCTATCCATTTGTCTCCCCCCCCCCGTTTATCTGTCAGTTGGTTTGTCTGGCTCTTTATCTTCCTGTTCATCTGTCTATGTTTGTGACTAACCCTAGCCTGAGGGGTGAAATGACATTCCCATGTTCCACAAAACAGACGGGCTGCCAGGTCTACAGACGCTGCGCCCCCGATGGCACCATGTTTTCCTACCTTTGCGGTGAGCAGACCGTCTTTGATCAGCTCCTCTTGACGTGCGATTTCTTCTACAAAGTCAACTGCAACATGTACGTCCAATTACTTCAAACCATCCCCCAGAGTACCGCTGGCATGAATAGCACACTATACTTAGCAAAATGCACACCGAATCAAGCAATCAAGTATCCTTCTTTTCAGCTCGGTCGCCTACTACAACTACGTCAACATGCACATGTACAAGAGCGGCCAGTCCGTTGGTGGTTAATCCCAATAACCAACGACGAGGACGAGGACGATCTCTCACGCAGTCTTACAGCAGACGGATCAACCAACTTCCGGCAAATACAAAAGCGGAAACACATCCAACAACCGTTGGATAAAAATACGGTCGACACTCAATAAATAAATACTACCTCAATTTCTAACCAATCGCTCCTCCCCGGGTATCCTCCCACGTGCACTTCACACACACACACACACACACTCTCTCTCTCTCTCTCTCTCTCTCGAAATATTCCAAACAAAAAGTGTGTCCATTTCCTACCCCATAAAACTCAAAATCGCAGATGTGTCTGTGTTTCAAAACTCAAAGAGACTATCTAAGGATAAAAAACTACCCAACCAAACAAACACAAAAAATACTGCAGGAGATATTCCTGAGTCAGTCGCAGTGCCGCCGTCTTCCCTTCTTCTCAGCCGGTTCGCACCGGCTCGGCGTGCAGGAAGAACTTTTGCCCGTGCTTCTGCTGCATCTCCCACTGCTTGCGCTGGCCGTGCGACAGGTTCAGCAGCGCGTACGCCGGCGTCTCAAAGCTCTTGGTCATGTGATCGCCCACAGAGAAGGCTTTGTCGTAGAGGACGGTCAGGCTGTCGCGCGAGCTCAGCAGCTCGGCCTTGGCGATGCCGATCACGGTGCCGCGGAGGCCCACAGGGATGACGGAGCCCTCACGGACGTTGACGACCCGGTCGTAAACTTCCCACGTGACAGTGGGATCGGGCGCGACCTTATCAGTCTCCTCGGTCCACTGTTAAAGCGAGTGAGACAATGAAATATATGAAGGCTCAATGGAGCAATCAATCAACACGACAAAGACAAAATTGACAACTGGCAGGCAGGCAGAAAACCAAGCCAGACAGACGCGGAACTCAACAGGCAGACACGCGCATCACCACTCACTTTGTATAACAGCCGCGGAATGACGGCCGTCCGCAACGTCCCCGGTCGACGCTGGCTGGCGGCATGCACTTCAGTTTGGATGGCTTCCAGAATGTAGTCATCCAGAAACTCTGCGCCGCATGTCTGTTGGTTCTGCTTGGCGGTCGGTAGCGTGGCCAGGAAGGCCTTTATCTCCTGCAGCTTGGCAGCACCCCGCCGGGGGTAGATGTTCTCCATGAAGGGATCTTGGCAGCCGCTGTCCAGAAGGAACTCAAACAGCTCCGGGAAGCGTTTGCGGTAGTCGTAGAGGATGTCTAGCACGCGGTTGGAGTAGAGCCAGGTGAACTCGCCCGGATTGTTGTCCTGCTCCACGCGCTTGGTGTAGCCCCTCATCTATCAACGGCAATCCCAATAAAAAATCTCTTCAATTTCAACAATTTTCTGACATCAACAACTTTTCCGACAATCAATCCTAATTCAAAACGTGATTTAGAATCCAGCTGCGCAACCAAAAACATTCTTCCATGTCAGTGGGCGGAGCTATAGGCCATTTATAGAAAAGACCTCCAGTGCCTCTGTTCATGGTCGCTAGCCTCAATAGCGACTCGCTATTGAGCCTAGCTCCGCCCCCTTTACCCGAAGACGATTTCCGGTGATGCCAATAGACTTCGAATTGCATTGTGCGATAGATAAGGATAGCTCACCTCGGTATTGGCCTTGGTGGCTTTCAATGACAGCCCAATGTTGACCTTGTCTTCTGAGTCGCCGTTGATCCTAGCGAAGACGGTTCCGGTGAGTCGCGACACGATCGGCGGGCTCATATTCAGCACTTTGGCCGCCTTGAAAGCCGGTTCGTACTGAGCCGAGATGCCCTGTAGAACGCGAGACAAAAAATCATATTCCAACAGATCTCCTAAATTAAGGATGTCCCAGCCAAAGCAAACACATACTCGCTCTTGCCGCATGACAGTCTCCAAATTCGGTTCGGTGGGGTAGTTGATGACCAGTTGCACCACTCCCTGCCGATGATTATGCAATTCAACCTAAAAAGATCCATGCCAAAGTCAGTACTGCGAATCTGGTCGATTGATTGACTATCGAGTTTGAAGGCCGAAATACTGTACTGTCGCGATTCTAACGGCCAGCTTAGCCCCGCCTCCCCCCGTGCAAGACTCGGTGACGTCACGGATTCAACTCCAGCCCGGCCCGGACCCGGGGGTCGTAATTTACTGGTAGGGCCAAAAAACGGCCGTTAGAATCGCGACAGTACAGTATATTTTTACATAAAGATTCATCGATTAATTGATTGATTACAATTGAATAAAACGGGGAACCTTAAAACCGACTGCTTGATTGGTTGATTCGAAACAAGATAAAGGATTCTCACCCTTCCTTGGTGGCCATAGAAAGGATGTGCCATCAAAAAGACCTGCGAGCCGACCGGAAACAATGCATCCACAAAGATCCGCTTCGGTGGCTTAGCTGCCTCGTGTTCGCTGTCTCGGGTGACCAGTTGCATCGGGAACGGGACAACTTCGTCTGAGAAGATGGGTTCGAGAAACGCCCGCCCGTCCTTTTTGATGTTGTAATGGTCGCCGACGCGTAGACGGACGTAAAGCAACACCTCAATCTTCCCTGGTTCAATTCCTTTTCGTGTTTTTAGCCTGAAGAGACAATACAGAAAGAAACCAGATTAACTGAGTTTAAGACAATGTAATTAGCTTTGTGAATTGCGATGTTACCGTGATTCAATGTCTTTGACAAGCTGCTCGTGAATGCTGATCTCTGCGGCACTCATTGCGGTCGTGACGATTTCTGGAGTTTGATTCAACCGGTGAAAGTCCTTGTTGGCGATGGAACTCTTCATCAGCCCGTCTGTAGCCCATTCCGCGCGGGCTTTGGTGTGGTTGGGCCAGTTGACATAGACGTCGCCGCCGAGCATATCTTCTGCTTCCCGTAAGTAATTCTAAAATGGAGATCCAGGACTGATACTCAGTGTCAGTCTGCTCGTCTGTCTGTATGACTGCCTGTATGTTTGCTTGTTTGTCTGTCTGTCTGCCTATTTCTCTGCCTTCCTGCCTTTTATCTCTCTAACTGTGTCTGCCATTCTGTTTATCAGTCAGTCTAACTGTCTGTCTGTACTCCTGTTGCTGTAGGGGAATTATATTAATTGTTTATCCCTGTCTGCTCAGTCTAATTGTCTTCGTGTCTGTCTGTCTGCCTGCTGTCTCTACGTTTGAACTACCCCTGCGATCGTATGTCTGTCTGAAGGTCAATCGCAAGTCAACTTACCGCTTCGGGATCGGTGGCGATCTTCAGCACCATACTCTTCCCCTCGCTACGCCGAGTGAAAATTTGCACTCCACCTCGCTTGAGCTCGCCCTGATGAAGAACAACAACAGCTCCATTAAATCACACATAACATTACCCTACGAACGAACCGACGACGACTCACAGTATGCTCCACGAATCCCAAGGTCGGAAAGCCCGGTGAGTACATCTCGCCCGTCAAGAAGGGGCCCTTTTTTATCGATTCGCGCTTGAGACAGTGGAACTTATAGTCGTAATGCATTATTCTACACGAAGGAAGACAGGAGTATGAGATAACGCAATACAAAACGCCGAAGGCACCACCTACGTAGCACGGCAGGGATGGATGGGGGGAAGGCTTCGGGACGGCGGAGCGTACGGATGCGGGGACGGCTGTTGAGAGAAGCGGAAGACGAGGCCCGGCCCGACCCGGTTGCGGTTCAGCTCTGCCGGGGTTAGATGGGTTGAGCGCTCCTTTACACAAACCAGCAAGCGATTCTACAGCAGGAAGAATATCGATTACAGGAGAAATGTACAAAAAGACAACTGAACGAATAACACAGACTGACCGCTAGACAGATAGATTGATAGGTAGCAAACAAAAAGACGGACAGACAAACAGACAGACAGAAAGACAGATTGCAAAACAAATGGCTAAACAAACAGAAAAATAAAGAGACAGGCAGAGAGAGACAGGCAGAGACAAACAGACAGACCGACAGCAGACAAATGCACACAGACGAGAAGAGGGTGCTCAGCAATTAAATCAAGCGTCGGCGAACCTCCTCGATGAAGGGAATAAGCACCACCGCCTCCCAATCATTGGCTTTGCCATTCATATCGGTGGCAAAGTCTTCCGGATAAAAGTCGTAAATTGGACTTGACGAGTTAAATAGCGACTGCAAAGAAGAGACTAATTCAGAATAAGGAATGAAAAAAATTATACAATCCAAGAACACATACATGAAACGAGGTAGGAAGGCAGGATTTGCTTCTCGCGGGGAGCACCGCCAGCAACTGTTCGAACGGCTTGAACGGTACGGCCATCTCGAAAGTCCCATCAAGAGTGCCAAAGTTTTTGAGGTCGGAAATGTACGGAGCATAATGGTAGGGATAATACCTGAAAAGTACAGAAAAAAGCGCAGCGATTAGTCATGACTGCGCGGTATGAAACAAAAACACGCCCCTGCACTCACCAGCTCCAGGACGGGACCCCGTGATAATAATAATGCAAATTCCACTGGATCGCACGCACGTATTCACATGCCAGATCCGCAAGCGTCTCACTATCAAAAGTAAAGTTTGAATTTAACATCTCAAAATGACTACGCTCAAAATGATCCTACTTACTCGTTAACCTCGACCAGCCGTAGTTTCTCCTTGTAATACTTCTCCTTATGTGCAAACAACTTCTGTTGTAGTATGGCTATACAAAAAACAGTGGAAGAATTAAAAACACTCTCCCGTTAGGCTAAGAAGCCTGCTTTCCAAATGAAGTCGTCCGTGACGCCTTTTGATCTAATTGACTAACTGTTTAAATTTTAATGTCGGCATAACTGTTTTCTGTCCGGATGATTAACCGTACATGGAACCGATGAATTTGCATCTTCAAGGATTGATCAGTTGGTATACTCGACATTTTTTCCATACCATTAGTATCTTCCTCGTCGCTGTCTCCGTCCTCCGGCATTTTCTCAAACTTGAAGTCATCCTTCCCCGCGGCATCCCACAGGTCGGGATCACACATCAACGCTGCCCCCAATTCCGCGCCTCCCTTCTTCTCCATCCAGGAGAGATCGTCCATTTCGTCCTCCACCTTGTCCAAATCATTTCGCTCCAGTTCACTGAGGAAGGCCTGGAACCGATCCAGCTGGAGGTAACCGCCCTCGTTGAGGTAGCCCTTCAGCGTGGGCAGCACGCGCTTGTACGCGTCGTAGATATCTTCAAAGGCACTTTTATTGATGTGCAGGCCCGGAAGGTGGGGGATAAAGTCGTTGCCGACGAGGAAGCCCATGAGAATCCAGTCGTCGATAATCTTCTCAAAGTCATATTGGAACGGCAAGGTATCCTGCAAATAGATTGAACTTTTAATTTAATTTCATTTCAGAGAAAATCCTTAAATAGCCTTTTTATTTAACTTCAGATCAATTAATTATTTAACTATTAACTTGTTTCACATCAATAAAGCAGATAAATTCGATAAAAAAACGCCATCAATCAACTAAGCGACTAATAAAAAATGTTCGCTCAACTTGATAAGCTTACCCTGAGAGATTCAAATTCGTGGTCCAGATATCCCCGCATCAGGGATAAGTGTAGAAGATGAAAGGTGATCTTTTCCGGATTCGTCTCACTAAACACCAAAGCACAAGCATTCACAAAAATGGAACCATCCCGCGAAAGAGGTATCGAATGTGCTTACGCAGCTTCCGAGCTCTTTCCAAACTTGACTTCTTCACGCAGTAGTGAGATAAACGGCTCATGGACAGAAAGACCGAGCATAATCTGACAAAACAAACCAAGCAAAGCGGTGAAAAGATCACCAATCATAAACCAAGGAACGGAACCCAAGGAACGGAACCCAAGGAACGCTCATACCAAATCGGCATCCAACCCGTACAGACAGTGCCGGGTGTAGGGGTCGTAGTTCGGCTGAGATCGGATAAAGCGGATGTAGTCCAAAATCTTGTGCTCACCCTCACCGGGTACCTAAACATGCTCCACTTGATTTCTTGGTACTAAAAAGGAGCGATGCGCGCAAGCTTGAGAAGCAGCATAAAGCACGTACCAAATGACTAGAATAGTGAACTTCAACTTTCTGCCACGAGGGATCTGTGGAGATTTTCTTGGCAATGCTATACTGCAGGAAGTTGTCCAGCCGTTCCATGAAGTCGGTGCCTGAAACACACAAAACGCAACGGTAATTTGGAACAGCATCTTCAATAAGTCCGAGTTGAGCAGTGAAACTTCTGAATAGAACTAAACAGAAATACGCGAAACCAAAGCTCTGATAGTTGACAACCAATTAAAACACAACTCAATCAATCAATCAATAGATCTACTTATTGCAGAATTGGAACATTACCAGGCGTGATGACGTTGGAATCGAAGCGCGCCTCCTCCGCCAGCTTCTTCCCTTCCCGACGGGCCTGTAGTTCCTGCTCCTTCGCATCCTTGGCCGTCCTGAAAGCCACAACTGAATGATAAAATGCCAAAGGGAGGGATCGAACACGCGTGAAGGAGGCTTTAGCGAACCTGAAACGACGTCCTCGCTGCTGATTCATCTTCGCTCGCGGCGCACACCCATCGATAGCCAGGAAGAGAACTTTCTTTGGCCGGATGAAGCTAAAGAGTACCTGAAATGAACAGATGTCAATTCCAACCAAAAATAAAACTGAATGGCGAACACAAGCGCAATTACAATAATAAAAACTGGAAAGTTCAGCTTATCAACCAATCAATCCCCAACAATTAACGACGAATCAAGCATAGGCACTGTAATATGAAGCCGCTCGTTGATTGCTCGATTAGACCAAGATTCAAAAAATGGGATAATCCCTCATTCTCACGATTTCGGCGGTGGATGCGTTTTGAAATAACTCATTTATGAAAAAATTCGACGTAAATCAGTGTAGGTGGAAATGACTGGGGGGAATTTCACAAAGACGTCACTTCATTCCGACTCACATTTATGTAGCTGAAGACGCTTTTAAAGATTTCCTCCTCGGAAATGCGGAAATTGACATCCGCATCATTCGGATGGGAGCAGTGATGAATGATACCGTTCATGTCCAGGTAGAAGTTGTCGAACTCCGGAATCTGGAGACATGACTGGTGAAAACAGCTAGCGACCCAGGAAGATTCGGATTATCAAGACGAAACTTACACCATCTTCTTTGACCAAAGAGCTTAGGCAAGGATAGCGCTCTGAGATCCATCTGTAAAATTTGGGCACTCCCATTTCTGCTGTCGCCAAGAACGATAAACACAAACTTCAAAAGTTTCAAAATGGCTGAAAAAAATCAGATTCTTCTTGTAAAATAACGTGTTCGGAAGCTCTACTCAATTAATCAATCCATTTCGTGAAAGAATACATGCTTGATTCACGCGCGAACAAGGCTGTCAAGGCATATTGCTAAACACGGGCCGTTCAATAGATTAATTGATTTTGCGAAAGAATATGCCTTGTTCACGTGCGAACAAGTCTCAATGCTAAAAGATGGGTTGTTTGGCCGATTAATTGATTTTGTGACAAAATATGTCTTGGTTGAGCGAACAAGGCATATTGCTCATGCACAACACGAGCAATCGCGAATGCCGGAGTACCATTTGATGTCCCTTCCAGTACGCCTATGTGATTGTTACTTTAACTCAACCCGAAGGATCATTCCTACCTTAATACTTTTACTGTCGTTTTCCCCGAGCATTTTGTTTTAGGTCCTGCTGGATACATCTCCGGCGAATCCTTTGTTTGCTATCTTTGTTATGCTGCTGTATCGTTTGTTGCTTCCTGCACTCAGGAGCGATTGCTCTGGACACATATGCGTGTTCTGCTAGTACTGTACTGACCAACTGATTCTTTAGGACATTGTCGTCCTATTGCTGATCCTTTTCTTTACTGGTAGATCTTATAATAATGAAAATTTTACGTAATTATTACGCTGAATTCCTGCTGAGTGCTGACAGCCCAGCGCAACAGGAAGCAAATATTTATGAAAAAAACCCAAGAGGTGAAAAAAAGTTATCAAAATATATCACAATACAGTACAACAAAGAGTACGTAAAAAAGAAGGCCGTCAGCGAGGATAGCGAGGTCCAAAATTGTACCCCGTGACGGCGACGACACACCCAACAAACAAATTACAACAAAAATTGCCAAGCACTACTAAGCACTGCCAACAAAGCGTCTTCGTCTATAAGATTATGCTGCTTCAGCCCAGAAGGACGAAAGAGCTCATCAAATTCAGGACCTCAGTAGGCACCACATGACTGTTGTGTTCATCTGTAGCGCTGGCATAGTGTGCATCGACTTGCGGTAGCTGGATATCAGCGAACGCAACGGAGGACGTCTCGGGGTTGATCTGATGATTTGGCTTCTCCTCGGGCACACAGAGACGCGTGAACGCCAACGTGCCGTCATACGTGGTGTAAGCCACCGTATCCAAAACATCGCTGTTATGATCCTTCCCGCGGAGTAAATGCACCAATGACGGAATTACATGCGGCAAGATGGGTCCGCCAGTCACGCCGACGTAGGTGTTGCCCTTCTCCTCACAGTAGACGTACTGTAAAAGAAACGATTCCGTTACAAATGTGCGGATTGAATCTAACCTCGACTTGTCTAAGACTATGCCTGTCTGTCTTCCTCTAGACGTCTGTTTGTCTATTTGTTTGTATGACTGTCTGTCTGTATGGTTGTTTGACTGACTGGCTGGATGTCTGTCTGTTTGACTGACTGCATCAATGTACGACGTCGCTTCAAGAGACGAACCTTAAGGCGCTCAGCCGTAGCACAAGCGAAGGTGACCGGTGAGATCAGAGTGGGCGGGACATTCAGAAGCGGGCCACCGCCCGGAATCAGCGAACGAAAGTTGACCAAAGCATCAAGGAAGGCAAGTACTTCGGTCGCTTCCATAGTGATCAGGGACTCCGGCTTGTTGTCCACCGCGTGTTCTACCACATCAACTGCATTCTCGTTGTGCAGCTTCAATCCGTTACTGGTCTTGATCGTTTCCAGGATCCAGCGGGTACCGTTGTTAGCGGCTAGACTGTCGCTTCCAGCGCTGGAATTCAATCTACAGTAGAAAGATGCAACAAGCTTAGAATAAACGCATGCAATGAACGCGTTCGATTCTCGCTAGTAAGAAGTAACCCACAAACTAATCATAATGCAGAGATAAACACTTCCTGGCACCGCATACAGATATATTAGTATTCAAAAGATATTTTAAAGGTCGAAAAAGTCGATCTGGATTAAAAATAAAATATTCGAACTAAATCACAAAATACAAATCAGTACTATATTGTAATTAAACGCTCATTTTAATTCACTGTCCCAAAAAGTATTTAAATACCTGGATATTTAAGTTTTCGATTATTATAACATCGCCTTACTCTTCTTGGTCCTTTCCATCCACCGAAGCATTGGTGGAATTCCTCAACGGCATATCAAACTCGATTTTCAACTGCTTCACTAGCTGCCGGAAACCCATGTTGGTCGGACCGACAAATGCCCGCAGTGTTTTCGTGTGACTCACACGTTTCGACAAGATTAAAGCTGTCCACTGATGGGTAACGATATAGAAGTACGGGCACATATCGAGTTGGACGGAGTCCTTCAGCTCCTTGAGAGCAACATCCCAGTTCTGCTGCAGTGCTGGCATCAGTTTCTTCCAGTCGGTGAAATCCTCTGTTGACCTGTTACGTGAAGGAAATAATAAAGTGAGTCAGTGACTAAAAATGGCGCCCCAGGTTGATGAAGACATACGTAGAGCTATTCGATAATCGGGGAAATGTTTTGATTCCGTTGAGGTTCGGGAATGTCCAGTACTTCATTTGACGCAAAAATTGCGCGGCTTGCGACACCGTTTTCTGAAAACAAGCAGTAATTCACGTTCGGCATCTCATACCAGTTCAGTTCCATTCGTCTCTTTGTCTGTCTATCGTTTGTCTGCCTGTCTCGGCTTGTCTGTCTCTTGTCCGTCTGTCTCTTGTTCGTCTGCCTCTTGTTCGTCTGTCTACATATCTCTCTTTCCGTCTTACTCTGCTCATCAGCCTGTCTGCCTGTCTGTCTATCTGTATTTCTGCCGATCTCTGTATGTATTTGTATATCTGTGCCTGGCTATCTGCCTGATTGTCTGGCTGCCTGCCTGTCTAAACTGTACTTACTGTGCCACAAGAAGCTTGCACTCGATCCTGCGTAGTGAGATCCTTGATGAAACGCAGATCTTTTCGAACGGTGATCCGCAGGTTGGTCTTCAAACTCCAGTCGAAGAAGTCTTTGTACGGTATATAGACCTACAAAAGACAAATACCGATAATCAAACCCAAAATTTATATGTATTATGTTGAAAAAATTAAAAACTACCCCAAGATAATCCAATTTATACGGTGAGTGAGATTCGCATTGTGAGATAACCCAACCACTCAACCACTCGGTACAAGGAAACCCCATGATAAAACTTATGCGGTATCAATCAATCAATAAATCAGTCACCTTCTTGACATCTGCTTTTTCGCTGACCACCAGTCCCACGGTCTCCACTTCCGCGTAATCCGGCAAGGCCATTCCCAACGAGGTCCGCTTCTCCTTCAACCGCAAATGCTCCACTAACGGGCTAGCCTCCATTTCAAAACTTAACGCCAACGGTAGCGATGACGAATAAATATCCCAGGCGTCCTCGGTAGAATCCTGCCGCATAAACGGGTTGGACAGCGTACGCTTGACCAAACTTCCACCGCCGTCCGACGAGCGTTCGCCCGAAAATCCGCTATCATTTTCAACTTCCGTTCGTGAGCGCTTGCCGGAAGAAGCGACAGACGAGGAGGAGGCATTTTTATTCAGTGATTTCCGGTTTTTATATTTACTCAACACGGCATTCGGCTTAGTCCAGCCGAGATTTCGCGATGATGACGCCTTACTCGGCGCTGATTGAACAATATTCGGATTCACATTACGCAGGGGGGATGATTTCTTCGGCGACTTTCCGTGATGCCTCTGTGAGAGAAAAATACAAAAGCTACGAAAACACTTAATGCACAACACTTAATGATTGATTTATTGGATGAATGATATTGCTTAGTTAACTGGCTTTGGAATTTAGCGGAACGCTTGATTGATTGATTTGATGCGTTACTTACGGTTGACACTTTTCGAGGAGAACAAGGCATCATGATGAAGGATAAGCAAGCGATTAACAAGGAAAGAAGATGACCAAAAAATTCAAGCAGATTGAGAATAGTGCCAGTAGAAAATAATTGATGGCGTCGATAGCGTTGAGTTCAAATGATGGCGTTGAAACATTGAATCCAAAAACAAAAACAATGCGGTCCCAAATCCGAATATCGCCAAAAATGAAAGACTCAGGTGTTCATGCTGAATTATTAGGTATTTCCCTCGTTGTCGGCAGTACACTGTTTAACGATGACAAAGAAAGGAAAATGCCGAATGAAACTATGAAATTGTACTCTCCCCCCTTGGCAAAATTGCCCCGCCTCTTTGGCCCTGCTTGCTCACACCCCTAGTTGCAACGCAGTAGTATTTTTCCTCACGTTTTTAACGATTGTCGTACAAAGCAACTTGTGACTTCATCACGATGCTCTCTCTTTCAGAAACTAATATCTTTTCAGATTCATGATACCTTTCTCCATCTTTTACACCGTGCAGTCTTTCATGGAGCCTTTATCTTTTATTAGGGACACTTTTTTGGCTGAAAAAATAGCTGCCTAAGCATTCCCCGGAGCGTATACAGCTGAAGCATGTCACAGAGTGGTCCCAGCAGTGACTCGGATTGCTCCGATGAATACTCCCATCGGCCGATATTGTCCGCAGCAGAGAAGCACCGTGCCGGAAGCGCCACCCCGCAGCAGCAGCAAACGCCATCGCCTGCAAAACTGCCATGGGAGCAGCAACATCAGGAGTCGCAAGATTCCCAGGTACTGCGGTCAATGCCTTGCATCTTCTCGCAGGGGAGATTTTACAGCTAAGAGAATGCCGCATGCAATGGTGAAGTCGGTAGCGAGGAAGTTGATAGGGAACTTGTAGATCTCGGGCGAGAGTTGGTTGACACGCTGAATTACTCTGATTGATCAATGAATCAATCGCAATAGTCAATGCGGTAGTCAGGGTTTAATCGATTGTCTTATGGAAGGAAGCTTTCTTGAATAAGTTACAATTACAATGAGATTTCGCTAGTGAGTGGATTGTCGTATATGCTGGAAAAGATTGTTGCACAAAGAGAAGATAGAGTAAAATTGTAAAATTGTAATAAGGTGTGAATTGATGCGATTTTGCGAGGTGAACAGTTGGTCTTTTTCAAGGAAACAAATCAATCAATACACTCATTTACACGAAGGTGTTTATATCTAAAATGCCCCATCGCCTTGGCACTGGCAAAAGGTGCTTGATGAATTTTTCAGCTAATACATCGCGCAGATGGTCGAACTATTCGGTGATTGTCAATCAAGAGTTATTCTGAATATGTGAATGGAATTTGGGAATTATATGGGTGGAGGATGTTATTGGAGCAATCAACCAATCTGTGGCGCGTTTTAATGGAGCAATTTCTTCAGTATGAGCCATTTGTATCCTTCCCTTGCGGCTTGATTGATAGATTTGAATGTGTGATCGCATTTTTTAGCACATCCGGGTATGCATTATCGAAGATTCTTATCTTGCCCTGTTATACTGGTTACCCGGCTTCGTGTCGCCTACTCTCATATAGCACAATTCTAGTTCCTAATTTACCGTGCACATCGGCGTTATTGCAGTATCAGCTGATGCAACAATCGTTTTCCCCCCGTTGCAGGTGGATGAAGTGCTGCGGAAGTTCGAAAGCAAACTCGGCGGCCGCCGGAGCTCGGGCAAAAACTTCCGCGCCGCCTGCCAGCAGGGCGCAAAAAATCACGTCCGCGAGATCCGCAAGCAAAACCGCAGCAGCGGCCAATCCTCCATGCTGACCTCGCCGGAATCTAACCACCCCGAGAATCCCTTCACATTCCAATCCCACGCCCACCACACCCCAGGCACCGCGTCGTCTGGCAACTTGGCGCATGTCGGGTCCAAGCCTATTGTCCCGCCACATCATGCCACGCGGAATCGCAAGACGAAAAAGCGGAATAAGGATCGCTCCTATGATCGCGATTTGAAGTTGCTCGGTGCAGGTAGGCAAGCAATCAGCTCATCACTTGGCCAACATTGAATCGATTCATTGATTGAGACGTTTGTCTGATGTGTTTTATTGATCGGTTGATTTTTGAACTTTTCGAGTCTATTTTGTTTTCACTTTATTTGCAACTAATGTCCCTTTCGCAGAGTTTCTCTTGAGCAAATGGAGTAGACTTTTCTGTAGGAGATAGTACATAGTGGTGATGAGTGATCGTGAAAGATGTTTTTTGAGAACCAATTATCGCCCCCGGGTGTATGCATTAATTTTGCGCTTTTTTCAGAATTTTAGGTAGTAAGTAGAAATAAAATAAATATTCCAAATTTCTCAGGAAACGTTTCTTTTAATAAACAGAATCGACTTAGCAGAATTGTTTTTATTGGAGTTTTGTTAATACCCACTGAAATACTGAAAGTCCTTGAAATGAATTTACATTTTTGAGACGTAAAAATAAAGTAACCATAATATAAGATTGCTTTTTTATTGCTTGTCGTTAGCGATTTTTTCCACTGAAAAGCTATGTTTTTCTGAAAGCTAATATAAAAAAATTAGGACGGTTGACTGTCCCAATCTGTTCTGCAAAAAGATAGTTAACGATTCAAATTGAATAATCTTCTTTTCACAAGTCTCTTCATAATGTTTTTTGTTCTAGACCATGATCGGGGTCACGCTGTGGCTGTGCCCGACAACGGTGGTTTCAAGCCGGCCTACGAAGTGGAGACGAGCAACCGCTTCCTCAGTTTGGCGTCCCGACCGGTGGAGAAGTTCGAGGTGGACGAGCCGAAGGATCAGGACCGCGATTTTCGCCTTCGCCGCCAGAGCCTCTCACGATCCGCATCCCGCTGGCCCAACTGTCCGAAGGAGCGGGTTAAGTTCTTTGAGTACTTCTCAGTCCTCATTGAGCTCGGCTCGAAAGCAAAGAGGAAAAAGGAAGACCACATGCGGAGGACGGTGGCGAATCCCACGCCGGACGCGTGGCGCAACGAGCTGCATGATGTCTTATGGCTTGAATTGCAGGTTGGTGGTGCCTTTGGTTTGACTCGCCTGAATGTTACTGTCTTTGACTATTCATGATTGTGCTAGTGTTTTTGTTGCTAATCGTCCTGCACACCTAAATACCTGTCTGAGCGTTTTCTGATTGATCTGTACATTAGTTGGATGTCAGTGTACTGTATTTGTCTGTCTGTGTCTGTCAACCTGTCTTTCTGTCTACCTATCCGTCTGTCTGACTGTCTGCCTAGCTGTCTGTCTGCCTGTCCGTCTGTTTGCTTGTTTGT
>LRSR01003172.1:0-15259 GCA_001579985.1 Hypsibius dujardini
ATCTCTGTCTGTCTATCTTTCTGTCTGCCTGTCTGTCTGTCTGTCTGTCTGTCTGTCTATCTTTCTGCCTCGCTGTCTGTCTACCTGTCTGTTTTTCAACCTATTACCTGGTGTCCCACAAAGCGTCCATGTCCGTGACTTTATCCGCTTAGCAAAGCCGAAATCCGTGATCCGCACATATCCCATGTGGTCAATCAAAAGATTCTCCGGCTTCAAATCCCTGTACACCAAATCCAGCGAGTGCATATACTCGAAGCCCATCACCACCTGGGCGGCGTAGAACCTCGTCTGCGGCTCGGGAAACTTTCCGAAGTTCCGCAGATGCGAAAACATCTCCCCGCCGGAGATGTACTCAATGCACATGAACAAGCTGCAGTTGTCCTGGAAGTGAGCGATCATACTGACGCAGAACGGGAACCGGATGGAGTGGAGCACCTGCTTCTCATTCATCGTATGCTCAACCTGTATAACGTTATTCAAATAAAATATTTTGCACAGAAGAGACGCAAAAACTGCGTGCCGTTTCCTCGTTTAAAAAGAACAGATTTATTGTTTTATACTTAATTTTTTTTAAACATTCCTCACCTGTTTCATCTTGACAATTTTTTCCTTATCCAAAATCTTCATTGCCGCGTACTCGGCCTTGTCCTTGCTCTTGACGAGTAACACCCGACCGAATGATCCCGCACCGAGTGTCTTAATCCGGTCAAAGTCGCTGACAGACTTGTGTTGGGCGGAATTTTTGCTCTTCCACCGGTCTATGAAGCTGCGACGACCCTCCTCGAGGATGGCCTTCCACGCCGGGTCCTTGGCGATCTCGGCGAAATCATTGTCGAATTCGCCACCGCCCGTGGCTTCCGCCATAAAATGTGTTTTTCGCTCCCGGCGACCTCTACAGACATACAGACATACAGACACACGTGAGGAGGATGATCCAGGAAAGGGAAATTTACTGTCAAGGCTGCTGTTTCTTATAGGCAGTGATCCGTACCTTCGGTCTGATGGTCCGCCGGATATAGTTATCAAGCACAATGGATAATAGTACCGCAGATAAGTTAGCTCAAACGCTTTCACATGATGCACCTGGTCTTTTTCGGGGTGATTTTGCAGTGGCATCTAGCATTGCTGTCCTTGGCAACAAACACAGACACAGACACAGACACAGACACAGACACAGACACAGACACAGACACAGACACAGACACAGACACAGACACAGACACTTGGCCCTCTGACATTTGAATTGTGAAGTAAAGGACTTTTTCCTGCTAGAAGACTAACAGAAAATTAGGCTGTATTTTTCTGCACGACGTATGATATCGAAGCAGAGGCTTTTTGGAAGCCAAGGGGTGGAGCTATGGCTAGTTCAATCTAGGCTTCCGAGCGTTATTACAGAAAGGATCCATAGCTCCGTCCCCTGGCATCCAAATAAGATTCTGCCGATGTTAATCGACTCCAAATCAAATTTGAAGTGGACGAGTGTTAAAAATCTTGGAATCAAACGTTTTCCAAAACGTTTGATACCTTGAAGGATAACGTACCGCTCTATACGCTTAACAATGCTGTAAAAAAAGGATTTTAAATGGAAAATCAAACGTTTTACAATGTTTGGGAGCAAAAAAATTGAAACTTCGGAAAGGTTTCAAATAAATCAATCAATCAATCAAGCCTTGCGCTATAACACAAAGTGGTGCGGGAATTTTTTCCTTTCTTATTTTTTCTGAAACCGCCGATGTGATTTCCGGCTCGAGACCCTAATGTAAAATCATGATATATGTAGAGGTATTTTATATAGAAATCCCATTCCGATCGGGAAGGAAGATCTCCGTCCTTCCTATTTATTAAATTTTCTGAGGTATTTAAATACATTTTTCTTAGAATCTAATTATACGCGTAATTTGACGAAAAAAATTATCCAAGTGCCTCTTGAAGTTTTAACTATAAACTGATAATAAATATTTGAACATCTCAATAAATTTATTCTGAACACACACAAAAACATCTTTACGCCCGGAATAAATATTTTGCCATTTCATGTATGTATAATAATATAATACTATTAACGGCATGTTAAAATTTAAAATAAAATTAAGCTTAATTGAAATAAGTGCTGATTTTTTCCAGGTTTATAAAACATGTCTGTCTGTTTGTCTGTCTCTCTGTTTCTCTGTCTGTCTCTCTGTCTGTCTCTCTGTCTCTTTGTCTGTCTGTCTGTCTGTCTGTCTGTCTGTCTGTCTGCCTGCTTGCCTGCCGGATGGCCTGCCTATTTGCCTATCTCTCTGCGTGTCTGCAATTCCCAAGATTTTTCACGCGCATTTTCCCGTTAGAAGATGAACAGAAAATTAGACTATATTTTTCTGCACGACGTATGATCTAGAACTAATTGTAAATAATAGTACGAAAATCCCCGAAGAGTTCCTTTGGTCCGTAATAAAAGCTGTTAAATCTGACAGGAAAAATAGAGAATTTTTAGTCGACTAATTTGTATTGAAAGGGAGCGATCAGTCAATAGGAAAAGGCGGGGCTTCGATGTCCACATCGTCCGACACGGCTTGGATCAATTGCTTGCCGTCACAGTCCGAACCATTCGGCACCCACACCCACCCTGACGGCCTGGTCTGTAGAATCCATGCGAGCACCCTCAAACTGGCAGCCGACATCTTTTCGTACTCGCCGGCGCGGAACAATTCCCAGTCAGCATAACCGTCGGACACTTCACCCCAAAGCACTGCCAAAAATTATAACGAATTATCATAACAAATATATAATACTGATAAAATATTAAATCATATTAAAATAATAATAAAATGAAAAAATGTAATTTAATTTAATTACATTGTATTAAATTAAATAAAAATATAATTAAGTATTATTATGATAGTTCATTTCATTATATAATATTATCTTGAATCATTGTTAGTACTTGCCTAGCGCGTTCCCTTTATTCTCTTCGAGCCATGCTAGATATTTCGCCGACAGTTTCGGTACATTCCGCGCCAGCCAGTCGCGTTGCGCTGAAGGATACGGCCAAATAAACCGCTCCAGATTGATTTCGATATCGTCCGCCCAGTCGCCAGTCAGTTCGCACTGCAGCAGCGGTACCTTGACCCATATCCATTCCCCGCAACGGGAACTGTAAAAGCAGAAGTTTGCATCCACCAGGATCAGCACTTGCAGGTGCGCGAACCCGCTGGGAAGATGCGCGGGATGTGACAGTCTTTCCTGCAAGTATTCACGACAAAGCTCACTGCTTCATTTTCAATGTAATGGTACAGTAGCTTTATCCAGCCAAGTTGAGGCAGATTTGTTTTGTGCACTTTTCACCAGGTTCTCACTTTCCTCATTTTCCCAAACTATTTTTTTATTGAAAAGCCATGATTCCCTTTAGCAGATTATGTAACCATTATACAATATTCAGAACTCAAATGAATAACTAAACAAATCAGTATCGACTAGGGCGTGAGAATATCAATATTCAAACCACTGGAAAATCTACAGCCTGATGGCTTTGAACAGTTTCGGATTTTTGTTTCTTTGATGTGCCCCTTTTAGTTTGGTTGTGCCCTTAATTGCCCTTCTCACATTCCTGGGTAAGTGCAAATTTCGTAAACTGGACAGTGGACAGTTGTCGGTAAACAAAACAGCTTATCGCTGGATGACGGTATCATTCAAGCTCGCACCAAAACAACAAAAATGAGTACTTTTTTTAACCTGATTTTTTCGCGTGGCGGTTTCAAGATAGAAGCCGTGTGCAGACAGGGGATTTTATTAGGTTCAAGAAGAGAGAAAAAAGAGGAACAGATACGACTGACTGTCCAGACTTCTCACATCTGCTTGTCGAAGACGAGCAGATGCGGAGAAGTCAAAGCCATAAAGATGGCAAAGATAAGCTAGCTGACCGCCGTCTGGCATTGGTCAGGCGGTCGGAAAGGAAAGAAGCGGGCGTCGGACACTGATCATTCAGCCCGACACCGCACAGACAGACACAACATCTTTTCTGCCGTGACAAGTGGGATACTCGGTTTGTGCTATAGAATTTGATGTGTTTGAGTGGATAAAAAATAGTTTCAACATACACTACTTTTTTCGTCATCCATATAGATGGTGACTCCCGACACTGCCATTTGTCTGAGATTTTTAATTATCTAATCAACTTAATTTAGTTCACTATCAAACCAAATTTGCTATAAAAATTTAATTTATTAAAATTTATTATTACCTGTTACTATTACTACTACTATTACTATTACTACTACTATTACTGTTACTATTACTAAATTTATTGTTAAGTTGTTCACAACCAAAATTGTATTTTGCCAAAATCATTTATCCGCATAAATTTTTTTAAATATTTATTCAATATTCCGACGTGATGTAATATAGTTTTTCAAGTCTCAATTTGTGCTTGTCGTTTGGTTTCCAACCTGCAGCGTCCGCGCCCACCGTCGGATCCCGCCCCAGCTCTTCTGGGCCACTCGGAGAAAAACAACTTGCAGGACTTGCGAGCAAAACAAGCCCACTAAGCGAACCCAGTGGGAGAGATCCCCCGTGATCCATGTCGGTTCCCGTGAGCGGGTCTGAAGTTTTGAGACTACCGTGAGCGGATCCAGTTTGGCCAAATAAATAGTATGGCATGTACAAGGGATTGTATTAGGCCAAAAGTAACACCTACCCGATCCCAAGGCTCTGCCGGTTCGCTACACACGAAGATGATGGCACGGACATGGTCACCCATCAAGCCATGCCGACGCAGATGCGAATGAAGCCTTGCGCGTTCACGTTGTTCCTTTTTAGAAAGGAGATGGCCTTCACCGCGGCTTGCGTTCAAGCAAGTGCGATCGACCATTGCGACTTCATTGACTTCTGGCAAGCTGATGAGGTATTTCCAATATTGCGAGACCCTAAATCAACAATCCATCTAATGGGAAGCCGTGTATTTCCAGTTCGACGAGTCTATCACTATGTCTGTCTGTCTGCCTGTCTGTCTGCCTGTCTATCTGTCTGTCTGTCTGTCTGTCTGTCTGCCTGTCTATCTGTCTGTCTGTCTGTCTGTCTGTACGCGTACGGACGTATGTGTGAATGAATCGGAGCTCGAATACTTTTCTTCTATTTGAGGAATTTGAGTATGTGCATACCTTCGTAGCTTACAGCGGGTTTTCAAGTCGCAGAACGTGAAGAGATCCTTCAGATCTTCCCGTGGAACCCATTTTATACCATCAATAATGGGTTCGATGGCTGCGGTCGCTTTCGGTTCTGAAAAGACGGGAACCTCTTCTGGTGTGCAGAAACTGGCATAATCGCTCAAGTGCCTGAGTGGTCCAATAGAGTCGTCCGACATCTTTACCGGATACAGCCAGTTGCCGTGCGCTTGATAGTAGAAAAAATACACCGTAGTACTGTACTAGTCAGGTACACGGAACGTTTGTTCCATAACGAAGTTGCTTTAATGGAGACAAAAATATGTGGTGCGGGAAGTGCGGCGGAATCTCTGTTTGTGTTTTTACTTTAATCTCAGTCGATGATGGAACAAGTACCACATGGCAATTTCTCGCATGCACCCCAAGTCTGCACGTGGTTCGAGTTCGACACGCCGCACCAGACAGAGACGATCGACATACAGTACGACATACGAACATCATACTGCGTTCGTCACAGGATGCCGGTGACGAACGCAGCGGTTCGTCACCGGAATCCGGGAGCTGTACGAAGGACTCACGCAGGGTGCACTGACATTTTCGATCAGACTAACAAGGTCGATTTTTCTCAGGACCATATCCAAACTGACTTGATTGTTCATGTGTAGATTTCACTTTGCCTTAGTATACCGCAAATTATTTTAGGTTAAGATAATTCTCATAGCTCCGCCTTGGGACATGCAAAAAAATATCCCGCCGACGCCAACCGATTTTGAAACTGAATTTCGGTTTGAACAATGCAAAAAAAATGTGTAATAAAATGACTTCTCGCATTCCAAAAGATTTTAATGAGGTGAGTGAGTGGAATCGAATCGTTCAGTGGAATCTTTGAAATATCCAAACAGAATTCTCAAGTGTGTGCGCAAACTATTGAGCGTTGAAAAATATGCCGCAATTTACTTTGTTTTGCATGTTTTTTATGTAGGCGAAATCTTGCCTTGAAAATCATGCCTGGAACGTGATGAGAGCAATCTCTTATCCGGTTGACCATTAAAAGAACCAAAACACCCTCGGACGGATCCATATGAAATATTTATTCAATAAGGATTAATTCATTTGAGATAAAAATTCCCGAAACAGTTGTAAAATTCGAGCAAGACAGACAGCCATGCACATCTGTGGCGGAATTACTTCTTCAGACCACACCCAAACCCATGCGCCCACACATGTCCCAAGTCTATGAGTGGACGCTGAAATGGGCGTGGACTGAGGAAGCAACTCCGCCACAGCTGTATTAATGTGCATGTGCATGTGCATGTGCATGTGCAAGATGCCATGTCTCTACTCCGTATTTATCGAAGCAGCGTAATATAACACCGAGTTCCAGGTGGATCTTCCCCATGGATTGCGTGTAGAGTCAGTGGCGATCACTCGCCTCGTGAACCACGCTCAAGTCTCGCAGCTGAGGCCCACCCCCGAGGAAGTACGTCATAATGCGTTCCCGGAGACCGCCGACCGGTCGCCACGCGACGCATTCGATCTTGTGGTCGCCCGGGGTCGTGGGCACATGGCAGAATCCGTAGGCGAAGATTTGTGTGCGGTTGTAGGCGTCGTAGTTCCACACTTGAAAGCTCAGCTTCGGCCAGCCTAAATCCAGACAGAACACGCCGCTCAGACGAACAGTTTACATTGCAGACATGATTGTCGAATTCAGGCAGAGAAACGACACCTTTTAGACACCAATCAGACAGGCATTTATAGTACAGACATTGAGTTTACAGGCACACCGAGTTCAGACACGTTTCAAACAGACATGGTTCAGGCAAACCAGTTTAGATTGCAGACATGACGGTCGAATTCAGACAGAGAAACGACACATTTGACACCAATCAGACAGGCATTCAAAGTACAGACATTGAGTTTACAGGCACACCGAGTTCAGACACGTTTCAGACAGACATGAATATCTCAGACATAGTTCACCTATTTCGTCTTGGCAATTTTTTTTCCGTATCCAAAATCTTCATCGCCGCGTACTCGGCCTTGTCCTTGCTCTTGATGAGGAACCGCTCTATGAAGCTGCGACGACCCTCTTCGAGGATGGCCTTCCACGCCGGGTCCTTGGCGATCTCGGCGAAATCATTGTCGAATTCGCCGCTGCCCGTGGCTTTCGCCATTAAATGTGTTTTTCGCTCCCGGCGACCTATACAGACATACAGACACACGTGGGGAGGATGATCCAGGAAATTTACCGTCGAGACTGCTGTTTCTTATAGGCCGTGATCCGTACCTTCGGTTTGATGGTCCGCCCGATATAGTTATCAAGCACAATGGAAAATAGTACCGCACATAGTTAGCTCAAACGCTTTCACATGATGCACTTGCTCTTCTTCGGGATGATTTTACAGTGGCATCCAGCATTACTGTCCTTGGCAACAGACACAGACACAGAGATAAACACAGACACAAACACAGGCACAAAATAACGAGTTTCCTATACTACTGTATCACATTCAACTTCATTTATTGCACGAGTATAGTCTGTCCATCGTCTATCTGCCATCGTCGAAATGTTTCTTAGAGGAATTTAAATTTCTTAAATTTCTCAGAGAAGGGATTTAAAACCTCGCCCTTTGTGCTACATTTTTGAAATTCAACCGCAGAATAGAGGTTGCTGCGGAAAGTCCGTTGGCTTGAAATAAGGTAGCTAGTCAAATAATCAGTCGCAAGAAAAAGGTGGATCCTCGAGTTCGTATTTTGTCTGTATTTCGAGTTCGACGATTATGCCTATCTGTTTGCCTATCTGTCTGTCTGTCTGTCTGTCTGTCTGTCTGTCTGTCTGTCAGGTCTACCTACCTGCCTGTCTGTCTGTCTCAAATTTCAAACGAGATTTGGTACGAGGTATTGCTGGAGGTACTTCAATGGCATCGTGCAGTGCATGGCCTAAGATTTTGTAGGTCGACGTGTTTGCATAGACCGAGTGATAAAAGCGTCTTATCGGCAACTCGGTTCAATGTACACAGAACCAATTTTGCAGCTTAACTTAATTTTTTTAATTAAATATTTTATTCAAATGACATTTGACGCTGGCTTTAAACTTATTTATTATTATTTTTTAAATTCAAACAAATTATTTTTACAACATTATATGCGACCCTCTGACGTTTGAATTGTCAAGTTAAGGACTTTTTTCCTAAATGAATAAAAACATAACTCCAAGATTTCTCACGCAAATTTTCTCGCTAGAAGATGAACAGAAAATTTGACAATTGTAATTAATCGTAATAAAATCCCCGAAAAATTCCTTTGATCCGTAATAAAAGCTGTTAAATGTGACAGAAAAAATAGAGAATTTTTTTTAGTCAACAATTTTGTATTGAAAGAGAGCGATCAGTCAATAGGAAAAGGCGGGGCTTCGATGTCCACATCTTCGGACACGGCTTGGATCAATTCCTCGCTGTCACAGTCCGAATCATCCGAGTCACAGACGCATCCTGACGGACTGGTCTGCAGAGTCCATGCGAGCACCCTCAAACTGGCAGCCGACATCTTTTCGTACTCGCCGGCGCGGAACAATTCCCAGTCAGCATAACCGTCGGACACTTCACCCCAAAGCACTGCCAAAAATTATAACAAATTATCATAACAAATAAATAATACTGATAAAATACTAAATCATATTAAAATAATAATAAAATAAAATAAATAAATTAAATTAAATTACATTGTATTAAATTAAATAAAAATATAATTAAGTATTATTATGATAGTTCATTTTATTATATAATACTATCTTGAATCATTGTTAGTACTTGCCTAGCGCGTTCGCTTTATTCTCTTCGAGCCATGCTTGATATTTCGCTGTCAGTTTCGGTACATTCCGCGCCAGCCAGTCGCGTTGCGCTGAAGGATACGGCCAAATAAACGGCTTCAGATTGATTTGGACGTCGTCCGCCGGGTCGTCAGTCAGTTCGCACTGCAGCAGCGGTACCTTGACCCATATCGCTCTCCTGTAGCCGGGACTGTTCACGTAAAAGCAGAAGTTTGCATCCATCAGGATCAGCACTTGCAGGTGTGCGAATCCGCTGGGAAGATGCGCGGGATGTGACAGTCCTGTCTGCAAATATTCACGACAAAACTCACTGCTTCATTTTTAATGTAATGGTATATCAAAATGTGTTACTTAATTTAATTATTTATTAAACCATTATTAACTAATTAACTTAATTTAATTTATTATCAAACCAAATTGGTTAAAAAATATTAAATTTATTGAAATTTATTATTACCTGTTACTATTACAATTAGAGTTACTAATACTATTACTTACTAGAACTATTATTTATTATTACCTGTTACTTATTACTATTACTTGTTACTATTACTTACTAGTGCTATTATTTATTATTACTTATTACTATTAATTATTACTATTACTTATTACTATTACTAATTACTATTACTAATTACTATTACTAATTACTATTACTAATTACTATTACTAATTACTATTACTTATTACTATTACTGTTACTATTTTTATTACTGCCACTTTACTTAGAATTACTATTATTTATTATGACTTGTTACTATTACTGAATTTATTGTTATTTAAAGTTATTGACAACCAAATTTTTTTTAATATTTATTAAATATTGTAATGGAATGTAACATAATTTTTTCAAATCTCAGTTTGTGCTTGTCGTTTGGTTTCCAACCTGCAGCGTCCGCGCGCACTTTCCGATCCCGCCCCAGCTGTCCTGGACCATTCGGAGAAGAACAACTTGCCGGACTTGCGAGCAAAACAGGCCAATTAAGCGAATTAAGCGAAATAAGTGGGAGAGATCCCCCGTGGTCCGTGTCGTTTCTTGTGAGCGGACCTAAAGTTTTGAGACTACCGTGAGCGGGCCCAGTTTGGCCAGATATGGCATGTACAAGGGATTGTATAAGCCAAAAGTAACGCCTACCCGATCCCAAGGCTCTGCCGGTCCGCGGCACACGAAGATGATGGCACGGACATGGTCACCCATCAACCCATGCCGACGCATATGCGAATGAAGCCTTGAGGGTTTTCGTGGTTCCTTTTTAGAAAGAAGATGGTCTTCACCGCGGCTTACGTTCAGGCAAGTGCGATCGATCACTGCGACTTCATTGACTTCTAGCAAGCTGACGAGGTATTTCCAATATTGTGAGACCCTAAATCAACAATCCATCAAGTGAGAAGCCGTGCATTTCGAGTTCGACGATTCTGTCTCTCTCTTTCCTGTCTGTCTGTCTGTCTGTCTGTCTGTCTGTCTGTCTGTCTGCCTGCCTGCCTGCCTGCCTGCCTGTCTATCTGTCTGTCTGTCTATCTGTACGCGTACGGACGTATGTGTGAATGAATTGGAGCTCGAATGCTCTTCTTCTATTCGAGGAATTTGAGTATGTGCATACCTTCGTAGCTTACAGCGGGTTTTCAAGTCGCAGAACGTGAAGAGATCCTTCAGATCTTCCCGTGGAACCCATTTTATACCGTCAATAATGGGTTCGATGACTTCGGTCGCTTTCGGTTCTGAAAAGATGGAAACCTCTTCCGGCGTGCAGAAACTGGCATAATCGCTCAAGTGCCCGAGTGGTCCAATAGAGTCGTGCGACATCTTTACCGGATACAGCCAGTTGCTCTGAGCCTGATACACCGATATACAAAGAAATACACCGAAGTACTGTACTAGTACGGTCCACGGGACTTTTGTTCTATAATGAAGTTGCTTAAATGGAGAAATAAATATGTGGTGCGGTTAGTGGGGCCAAATCTGTTTGTGTTTTTTTACTTTAGTCTCACTCGATTTTGTGCAAGCTTGTGTACCACATGGCAATTGCTCGCAAACGTGCCCAAACGTGCCACGCGTGCGACGAGTCATCATATGAATTATGCTGGACTAATCTGATTTATTCAAGCAGATGATAACGGGTCATTCCTCTGACTCATGCACTGCGTCTGGAAAGAAACGTAAAAACGAGCGACGACGCAGTACCACGGGCGCGGGCTCGCATCTACAGGAAGCGACGGAATTCAATCTAATGGAGGGTCGCGGAAATTGGGCAAAGGGGCGGGGCGGGGCAGGGGTAATAATCGACCAATCAACCAATCAACTCCGCTCCGATTGTTGCAGAGTTCTGCTGGTTGATTGGTTGATTGTTAAAGTATGACCCCTGCCCCGCCCCTTTTGCCCATTTCTGGTACCCGCGATTAGATTAAATTCTGTCGCTTACTGTACGTAATCCCGAGACTCGTGAAACGAGGCATTTATAATTTTCTTTGCTACTAAAAAAGACAAAAGATGGAAAATTTATTACTATATCAGATAAAAACTAATTTTTTTCATTGTGACCGCCAAGGTCCTTTCTGCTTCTTTCGCTGCTTCTCCTCAAAACCTCTAGCAAATTCTACCTTCCCACGACGTATGCTGCTTTTACTTCCTAAGTTCTGCTTGCGGGCGATGATTTGAGCTACTGAACTACCCGCTTGAAGGTGGGAACTAATGGCGGCACGCTCTCCTACCGTCAGCCTGGTAAAAAGGTAAATAAAGATAATAAAAGGCGCTATCTGACAAGAAAGGGCGCGAGAGGAAAGATTTCTCTTTTAAATGAGTGGTGACCTAATTTCCCCGGACGGATCCATTCGATAATGATTACTTCAATTAGGACAAACATTCCCAAGATAGTTGTAAAATTCGAGCAAGACACAGCCATATAAATTATGTGCATGAGATCATGTCTCTACTCCGTATTTATCGAAGCCCCGTAATATAACACCGAGTTCCAGGTGGATCTTCCCCATGGACTGCGTGTAGAGTCGGTGTCGATCAGTCGCCTCGTGGACCACGTTCAAGTCTCGCAGCTGAGGCCCACCCCCGAGGAAGTACGTCATAATGCGTTCCCGGAGACCGCCGACCGGTCGCCACGTGACGCATTCGATTTTGTGGTCGCCCGGGGTCGTGGGGACGTGGCAGAATCCGTAGGCGAAGATTTGCGTGCGGTTGTAGGCGTCGTAGTTCCACACTTGAAAGCTCAGCTTCGGCCAGCCTAAATCCAGACAGAACACGCCGCTCAGACGAACAGTTTACATTGCAGACATGACTGTCGAATTCAGACAGAGAAACGACACATTTTATACACCAATCAGACATGCATTCAAAGATACAGACATTGAGTTTACAGGCACACCGAGTTCAGACACGTTTCAGACAGACATGGTTCAGGCAAACCAGTTTAGATTGCAGACATGATTGTCGAATTCAGACAGAAAAACGACACATTTTAGACACCAATCAGACAGGCATTTATAGTACGAGTATAGACATTGAGTTTACAACGAGTTCAAACACATTTCAGACAGACATAATTATCTCAGACACGGTTCAGGCAAACAGACATTCGAACAGCAGGCTGTATTATTGCAGAAATAGCAAAATCCAAAAACGGTTTAGACAGGTTAAATAGTTTCAGACATTGTTCAGACAGACATTCCAACTGCAGACACCATTGATACAGACACTGCAAATTCAGACATTGTTGAAACGGCTTGGGTTTCATACATAATTCAGACAGTTATTGATATGTTACACTGTCAACTAGCAGACACACTAGTTCGTCAAACAGTTTGAATTCAGACATGTTTCAGACAGCTCCAGACACGATACCCAGTTAAGACAGACATGATCGGGTTCCAGAAACTCTTCACGCAGACAAGTCGAGTTTCAGTCACTTCAAAGGGACCATTTATCATTCATTTTAAAATGACAGACATTTAAACCAGAGAGCAAACGAACTTCAGACATGATGTCTGATTCGATTACGAATTTCAGACATGATGTCTGATTCGATTACGAACGAAATCACGAACCTTGTATCCCTTTAGTGGCATAATGCAGGTCAATGGGATGGGACCATAAGGCGAAATCATCCATCTCCGGACTATCTACTTGTGTCTGTCCTTCTTTTTCCCCTGAAATGAGTGTCCATCCTCCGCCTAAACGACAAACACGTAACAGCAGAGAGTTTAATTTTGTCTGAATTTTCACAGTCAGTCACAGTCTTGCCTGCGGAAGCTTCCCAGACACAGAAGAGCCGATTGTTCGGGAACCCGCTCGCACCAACAATCTGTCCGATAACATGCAGCTCGGCCATATTAGCAGGACACTAGACACTAATCCAGACAATTAGGCGTTAATTTCAATTGGCACGACAAAATTGCACGGCACAGGCAAAGGGTGTCCGGAGATCAAGAAAACGATTCGAATTCTGAAATAAAAAATGCCCAGCAGAATCAGACTCGCTGAAAGAAGAATATAAATCAGAATCAAATAATGTGTATAAATATCATTTCTTTTATGCTCATTACTAATTATTGAGAAGTAATTAGGTGCATAAGAATCGCGGATGAACTTCTACAGTAAATTGTGAGTGAGAACAAGAACATCAAGAAGCATAAAGAACATAACATAAAACCGTGTGTGGGGAATTCGGTCGATATAGCAGACCTCTAATAAGCGTATAGCACGTACAGTAATCCTCTTGATCGGGCAGTCGATATTCGGTAGTGCCATGCAGGAATCAGTTCGATGACAGACTGCAAGAGAGGTTCGGGATGAATCGTGTATGACTGGCCTACTAGTTCTCCTATTGATTGCACACCTTTTAGAGGAGCTGTAGAGCGCCACCTTGATATTACTACTTTGCGCGTATGCGCCCTGAAGTCCGGATCAATCGATAGTCGTAGATGACATCCCAACGCTTACCTGCAGAGACAGCTGTCTATGAGCGGTTAGTTACTGTGCCTGTCTGTCTGCGTCTGTCTGCCTGTCTGTTTGTCTGTCTGTCTGTGTGTCTGTGTGTCTGTCTGTGTGTCTGTCTGTGTGTCTGTCTGTTTATCTGTCTGTCTGTCTGCCTGTGTGTCTGCTTATCTGTTTGACTTCATAGCGATCAGCGTCCTGTCTGTAATCGCAAACGTCTTAGACATGAAGGTCACAACTCCTCGGTCTTCATTCATATCACAAGCATTTGACCGGAATTCCAAATGCTTTCTAGTTTCTACTACAACAAACGCGAAAAAAACCTCAGTAAATTTCACCGTATTTCTACACCCAACTTGTCAACAGCCGCCTTCTCAATCACCGCATGCATCGCATTCGCCTCCTCCTTCGTTAACGTCTTCTCCATATGCCGATAAACAATTCGGAAGCATAAGCTTTTCCTCCCAGTCTTTTTGTTGGTAAACTCATCGATCACTTTCACCTGCTCCACCAAATCGCCGCCGCAGTCGCGAACCAGCTCGAAGAAGTCGTTCCGCTCAAAACCGTCCGGCAACCAGAAGGAGACATCGTTGATGCACTGAGGGTACACGCTGACCGGCTTGTACTTCACCTGTAGAGTCGTTCACAAAAAAACACTTCAAATGATAATTTGACAGGCAGACAAGCAGACAGACAGGCAGACAGACAGACAGACATACAGACATACAGACAGGCAGACAGACAGGCTGACAGACAGACAGACAGACAGACAGACAGACAAACAGACAGACAAACAGACAGACAGACAGACAGACAGACAGACAGACAGACAGGCAGACAGGCAGACAGCAAACAGACAAGCAGACAGACAGACAGACAGACAGACAGATAATGCAGACAGACAGATAATGCTGACAGACAGATGATGCTCACCTGTCGCCGAATATTATCCACCTGGAACTGTGAGAGGAACCCGGAATCGGTGGACCAAAACAACCGGATGTCTGGAATTTCGTACAGCCGCATGGCCAGCCGTTCCAGACCAATGCCAAAGGCCCAGCCGATTTGGTCAGTGATACCGACAGAGTTGAGCAGTTGTTGTTGCATAATGCCACAGCCAAGGAGTTCGAGCCATTCGTTGCCGTACTTCACCTCCATCTCCCAGGAGGGGTGAGTGAAGGGGAAGTAGGAGTCGTTCCATCGGATCTCAGCCTTTTGACCAAACAAACTCCTGATGGCACCTGCAATGAAGGGCATGACGATTGCTGGGTAAAGTGGCGAAATAAAACACGGCAGGTAGATAAGACATCGAAGGGACAACTAGATAGGCTGACAGACAGTCAGGCAGAC
>LRSR01003176.1:0-13287 GCA_001579985.1 Hypsibius dujardini
CACCCCCCTGCCTCGCCCCTTTTGGCCCATACCCCGGACCCTCCAGTGTACTCAATCTTGTCGTTGACTGTAGTTTTATTCACTAAACACAGAGAATCCGCGGACACTGCTGAGGAAGATCGGAAAACGGCGGGCAAGTTGGACACGAAAATTGCCTTGAAGAACAGTGAACGCGCCGCTACTAAGTACGTCAACGTTCATGGTTCCTTGTGTTCATCTTCCATTATAAAGCCAACGTGAGGCTCTTTAGTAGTATGTATTAATTTTTGACTCTAGGAAAGAGCTCGATGCCACTATGTCCCAGATCAAAGGTGTTTCTTATTTTATCCTCTCCGGGGCTTGAAGCAACTCTACTAAACTGTGATGTTACGTAGTTGTTTTTAATTGATTGATTGAAAGTGATCGAAGAGGACCGTGAGAAATTATGTGGCTCTGGTGATGCGGACATCGGTGATGCATTGAAGACTGCTGACGCTGAAATCGGAAAACTGCAAGGGTAAGTTTTGTGACATCTCCTTCTCCTTTCTATTAATTTCATTTTTGGTAGTGAACTGGCGGAATGGCAAGGCAAGGCGCATGTTCTGAAGGGGTTCCGGGATGAATTACAGCGCACCAGCGGGACGCCTTGTTGCCCGACTTGCCACAGGGGATTCGAGGATGAGAGCGATGCAACCGATTTGGTTGATGAGGTATGTTCACTTCCCAGTCATCCAGCCCTCTTTCGTGCCTAGAGTTGATGTAGTTAAAGTGGGTGAACACTCTTCCTTCTGTAGCTCAACAACACTCTTCGGGATGTGCCGCAGCAAGTAGAGATCCGTCAGGGCAAGATTGCGGAGCGAAATCAGAAGCGTGACAGTATGGTTGCCTTCGCCCCGGAGATGAAGAAGCTGGAGGGCCTGCGAAAAACGGAAACGGACCTCAAGGTCAAGCTGAAAAAGATCGGCGAGGAGGCGACCGCCCTGGTCAAGGAGAAGGCGGACATGGAGGCGACAGCGGAGAAAGCCACCGCCCTCTATCAGGTCTGCGTCCTGTCACAGGCGGACGCGCTCAAGCTGGACGGTGCCTTGACCGATCTGAAGAAGATTGAAAAACAACTGGAATCGTTGAACTCTCAAATCGACAAGTCTGGAGGTGAGCAGCTGCACGCATTGGCCAAAATGGCTCAAACTCCGACCACCCCATGCATTGGCCAAAATGGCTCAAACTCCGACCACCCCATGCATTGGCCAAAATGGCTCAAACTCCGACCACCCCATTTTGCTGGGCGCCGGTGAAAATTTGGCCTTATTTCGGTCGGCCTGAGGTTTTTGCCTTGTGTTTTCGGCAGATTCTCGACCGTTGGAAGTTCTCAAGGCCGAGAAGGATGCCAAAGAAGCAGAAGTGTGAGTTGATGCTTTGCATCTTTTCTTGGAGACTGGTTCTTGTGTCTATCCGCTGGTCGTTTGACTTACTGTTCGACCGTTTAGTTGTTTAGATGATAAGTTGTCGATTTTTTTGTTCGTAGTTTGTTCTTCGCGGTTTCTGGTTGTATGTTTCTGTTCATTTTTCAGGGAGACGGGTGACGCTGCTGTCGATGTCCTCCGAGAAAAGCTGTCCGAGCACGAGCGAACCGTGAACAAGCTGAAGGACGACATAAACGCGCTGCGGGAACAGAAATTGAAAATCACAGAGAAACTCCAGCAGCGGTTAAAACTGGAGCACCAGCTGAAGGGACTACAGGCGGACATTGCCAAAGCCAAGGACGAGGAAACCGACCTTAATCAGCGAGAGCAACCAATGAAGGTGTCGCACTTGTTCAGCCTCTTGCCTTGGGTCCCCCTTGCCTCGGGTCCTTTAAGGCAGTAGACGCGTTCTTGATGTCCATCTCTTTATTTGACAGGACACTTGTGAAGCTTTGGTCCTCCACAGGCAACAAACGCAGGCTAGACTGAAGGAAGAGCAGGATGTCTTGGAGGAAACGGTAATTACGTTATTCTTGGTCTTTCTTCTGGCGCTTTGTTTCCGGTGTGCATTTCATTCTTTCATGCAGCGATCCGTGGCCAAGTCTGGCCAGAAAGATCTGCAAGCATTTGCAGCGAAGTTCAAAGAGTAAGTGCAGCTACAGCTGAGCTTCAAATCCGATCTTCCGCTGCGATCAACATAATCACGTGATCTCGTGATCTCGTGACCGTAGATACGAAAGGAAGGGCGTCGAGGATGAGCTCCAATCCGTTCAGGCTGAGTTGGCTTCGATGGCGGTGGATATCCAAGCCAAGGAGCAGGAGCTGGCCGCTACTCGTGATAACATCCGGAGAATGGAGAAAGATCTGGATAACGTTTCGGTGAGTTCGCAATTACACGCGCGTTTACAAAGTGACAATTGTGAGTGAACTTTGCCTTGCTCTTTTAGAACCGGGACCAAATTCTCCAGGACAACATCACCTTGCGAGATCTCCGCGAGGAATCGAAGAGGCTGAAACGAACGCAAGATGAACTGCAGAGCCTATTAGAGAAAGACCTTCCGCAAAATGTGCGGGAGGACATCAAACAGCTTGCTCTTCAAAAATCCACGTGCGATCAGCAGGTAATCAGTGTTTATGTAGTGCGCCTCGAACCGGTCTCCTCTCTGCTGAAGTTCTGTATTCGGTGTAGCTCTTCCAAGCTCGAGGTCGTCAAGCCGAACTGCTGAAGTCCATTAAAGTGCGCGAAAAGGAACTGGAGGTTGACCACTACAAGCATGCCAAGAAGAATCACGTCGATGCGTCCATCCACTGTGCGGCAAGTGAACTAGGATTTCTCTCGGTGTGGCCTAGAATCACAATTGTCTACAAATGGAATACAAACGCATACATTCAAACAACACAAACGGGCACTCAGGCAGGCAGATTGACAGACTGACAGACAAAGACAGACAGGCAGACAGACAGACAGACAGACAGACAGACAGATAGACAGACAGACAGACAGGCAGACAGACAGACAGACAGATAGGCAGATAGGCAGACCGACCGGCAGGCAGGCAGACCCACAAACAGATCGACAGACAGAGAGACAAACCGACAAAACCAAGCGATTACCTAACGGTATTCGTGGTTGCTTGCGCACTTCTGCATAACAGGTTCTGGGTCTGGCCATGTCAGATGTGGAGAAGTTCTACAAAGCGCTGGACGTGTCCGTCATGAAGTTCCACTCGGAGAAGATGGAGTCGGTCAACAAACTCCTCCGCGAATACTGGCAAGATACTTATCAAGGCAACGGTCAGTTTCTTTTTGTAAACTGTAGATTCGTAGTTTCTAACGCTCTATATCTTCTGATGCTTCCTCCGTATATATTATAGATATTGATTACATTGAAATCAGATCTGACGCCGACGACAGCGGGATCGACAACGACAAAGCCAGGCGAACATACAGCTATCGGGTATGGTGACTGACGGTTTCTCTACGAATCGTTTCAGACTGCCTGCGTGACATTGGCTGGATGCCTTTAGGTGGTGATGATTTGTGGAGATCGCGTTCTGGACATGCGTGGTCGGTGCAGCGCTGGTCAACGCGTGAGTGTAGTACTCAGACGTGTGATTTCATGCCTCAACTCATACTGTCCATGCTCCATAATGCGTTCCTCTGGTTGTAGGTTCTGGCTTGCCTCCTTATCCGGTTGTCCCTTGCTCAAGCCTTCGCCATGAACTGCGGTGTTTTGGCGCTGGATGAGCCTACCACTAACTTGGACCGGGAGAACTGTGAAAAGCTGGCGAAGGCTTTGGCAAAGTAATTCGCCTTTTGCGCTTGCTAATTTTGTCCGGTCTCGTCGGTTTTTTTCCGGTAAGGTCTCTTTTGACTTTAGGCTGATCCGCTCTCGTCTTTACGAGCACCAGCGAACCCGCTTCCAGCTGATTATCATCACCCACGACTCCAACTTCCTGAACATTCTCAACACGGACTGTACCGGTCCGTTGGTGGATTCCTACTATGAGATCTCGAAGGATCGAAAGTGTGTGAGGAGTTTTCCGTTCGGGCATTCGCTCCTTCACGAAAATTCACTTTCTGATAGAGCATTTGTTTTTCGCACTTTGCAGTGGAAAGAGCCGCCTGAAGAAGCAAGATTACGGCGGGCATATCTGATACGTGCGACGCGCGAGATCAACACGAGATGGGCTTCTCTTAAGGAGCTTGCCTTTGCAGGAGATTTTTTATGACTTTCATTCCAAGTCTGTATTCCCTCGTTCGCTGCCTTGGAGCTTGGCTTTCCGTTTTCCGTTGGCTTTCCGATTTTTTTTCACCGGAAGAGAAACATAAATTGCCTAAATTGTTGCGTTTTTAGAGTTTGCAAATGACGAAACTGAAAAAATCTAGAAAATAGGAAATAAATAAATAAAATATAAAATATGAAATATAAAATATGATCACTAATTCCTGATTGACTTGATTTCTGAAGTTCGCTGGAGATGTCGCAGAAACATCAGCGTCGGCGGCTTTCGACCCCGGCAGTGGAGTGTACTTGTTCTCCTGGACGGCGTTCAACCGCGCCGCGTAGATGGTCTCCCGATTTTCAATCTGGTATTTCCGGCTGAATCCAAGACTTTAAGTTCGGATCGTAGCGCCATTTCGCCTCGACCGCCTAAATTCGGATCGTAGCGCCATTTCGCCTCGACCGCCTAAATTCGGATCGTAGCGCCATTTCGCCTCGACCGTTGGGTCCAAAAAATCTTCCACCAGCGACAGCTGCTCGTGTTCCGCCCTAGCATTCGCTGAGACGGCCTCCTCCAAAAAACTGGTGTCCGGCATGGCAGTTGAAACGAGTAGCCAAGATGGTGTTGAATATCAAGCTCAATACGGGTGACAGGAGAGCAATCCAAACAAATGTGAAAAACAAAAGAGTGTAAGACTGGAGTGATGACCTCCGACAACCAAACTCCACTGACAAATCACTAGTAAGGGTATTCAAAGTTCGATTATTTGCAGCGATTATCTCGCTAATTCAAACTCGCTAATCTCCCTGGTTTTGAAGATAAGCGAAAAAAGCAGCCAAGGAGCTGCTTTTCTCGGTTTTCTGCTCGCTAATTGTGTGCATCTGTCTTGTGAGTGGTCCATGTCAGTTGAGATTAGCGAAGGAGACACAGCCTCAGGTAAGCCAGGGGGCGTGTCCTCGTATCACCGTTGCATTGGCGTGCAAAACCAGGGAGATTAGCGAGTTTGAAATAACGAGATAATCGCTGCAAATAATCGAACTTTGAATACCCTTAGTGACAAACAGAATTGTTAAAATGACAAACGGAAATTTTGCAGGAACAAACAATCAACCGACCATTTCTTCATTTTTGCCTGTAAGAGATGCCAATCGAGAGGTAATTTAGTTTTGTAAATGCTGGAACAAAAAAAGGAACATTTCGTTAAGATTTTGACTGCTCGAATAGATCAATCAATCACTCTTCATTGCCATATGGCAAACACGTGCGTTCTCTGCTTTCCTCTTTTCGCCGAATTAAAAGCGATTTTGACGTTCGCCGAATGAAAACTTTGACCTCGAACTTAGTTTTTTTACTACTTTATCGTCAGCAATGCACATATCAGCGAATCGATTGATCGAAGTGTCCAATTGTTAGTAGCAGTCGCCTGCTGCATTGAGTGATTGATTGATTGAATATTTAATGTGGTCAGGAACAAGCAAAAACTTTGCAGGAACAAGTGCAAACTTGCAGGAACAAGTGCAAACTTGCAGGAACAAGTGCAAACATTGCACGAACAAGTATAAACTTTGCAGGAACAAGAGCAAACGTTGCTCGAACAAACGGAAACTTTGCAGGAACAAGAGCAAACTTTGCATGAACAAGTGCAAACTTTGGAGGAACGCGTGATTTTCCTGATTTTTCCCGTGCTCTTTTTATTTCCTAATATTAATACAGTACATCCTTCGAAGCCACCGGCCGTTTTGCACCCTGATTGTTTAGGCCTGGGTGGGGGCACAGACATGGCGCTGGTGCGACGGTTTATTCTTTTGGAGCGATCAATCTGTGGAGCTGGAAGCGCATTACGAGCCGGTGAGTACCGTCTATAACCTCTCTTCCTTTTTATTACCGTTGATTCACCATATTCAATTCAAATGCTTTTTTTAGGTTGTCGCAATTATTCCTTCCTCCCGGCAAGCTATCACTTGGATGACACATGGGCGAAACGGCTAGATTCATCGTTCGTTAAGCAAATCCGACTCGGTAGGGAAATTCTGTTTAAATGTCAGTGAATCAATCAATCGATTGGACATTCCTTTGCCATTCGCCGGCTGCGCTAATCAATCGATCAATCAATTCAATCCGGATTGGCAATTAAATATCGTGTTAATGAATTATTACATCAATTAGACTCCGAAAGTGTTTAAATAAAGAAAAACATTTTCATTTCAACTGCATTTTCAGTTTGTAAAATAAGATTTTAAATATGATAGCGTAGTATTTGAAAGTGCCGATTTTAACGATCAACGATAAATTTAACAATTGTAAATAAAAACGTGCTTTTAAGAATCGATTTCTATTTTTATGACGTTGAAAACTAAATATAAAATAATATTTTCAAATATCATATAATTTTAATTATATCATTTTATGTTTATATATTTAATCCCGATGTTGTTTTCACTCTAGGGACGAAATCGATTGATCGACCAATCAATCAATCAATCAACGTGGCACGAGCATACATTCTCACGTGTTTTAAATTGTTTCTTTCAAACCAACAGAGCAATTCTTCAACGAGCTGCGGAAAAAATTCGAGGCCGATGGGATGGGCAGTCCGTTGGATGTTGATATTGTACGTAACATTGCAATCAATTGGGAGGAAAAAAACTAGGCCCGTTCGGTCATCGAGTGAAGTTAATTCAGACTTGAGAGTGCTTCTTTACACGTGGCAAGAACTTTGCGCTGACCGAGTTAAGCACTTCAACTCGTGGGCTGTGTACAACAGCCATGCAACGAGTGTAATGGCTTGACTCGGTTAGCGCAAGATTTTTGCCACGTCTGACCGAGTTAAGCACTTCAACTCGTGGGCTGTCCACAACAGCCATGCAACGAGTGTAATGGCTTGACTCGGTTAGCGCATAATTTTTGCCACGTGTGTACTTTCTGTTGCCTCTGTTGGTGAATATTCCCTCTGCAGTTCGCTACTGCGGTGCAACGTCCGGAGGACCTGGATTCTCTCCACGAACTGCTCGTTTTGTAAGTAATGTTCTTCCTTGTTCGAATATATTTTCATATTTAATACAGTGTAGTGGAAATGGATAAAAAAGCGGCTCTTGATTTTAAATACAGAACATTTTTATTTAAAATTATTAATCAATCAATCAATCAATTGGGGGAAGAATTTTTTGGTTGCTTTTTTGTTAGCCTGTGAGTTCTAATGCGTTTTTGATCAATTAATTGATTGAGCGTTACTACAATTTTTTCTGGGATCTTACTGATGAATTGGTATTTTTTCTCGTTATAGTTTGCGTAACTCAAAAAATACGCCACTAACTCGGAGCAGCACCTTCAATGCAGTAATTCGGACCCATTTGGACTTAGAGCGTTACGATGACTTGATGAAGATTCTGGCTGATAAAATCAAGTACGGCATCTTCCTGGACCACTACACCGCCAACCTGCTCATGGATAAATTCATTGAATTGAAGCGATTGCCGGGTATGTGATGTTAGAACTGAACTGCTTCTGATTGTTTATTACTTACTGTCTGTCTGTATGTCTGTCTGTCTGTTTGCCGGCCTGCCTGTTTGTCTGTCTGTCTGTCTATCTGTCTGTCTGTCTGTCTGTCTGTCTGTCTGTCTGTATGTATGTATGTCTGTCTGTCTGTCGGTCCGACTGTCTGTTCGTCTTTTCTGTGTATGCCAAAGTGCTTCTGCATGGATGCCGGTCTGCATGTCCCTATCGGCCGGTGTTGCTCTCCATGAATAATAGGTTCGTGTCATTACAGACGCCGTTCGTGTAGCGATCGACCTGATGTTCCAGGAGGATTTCGATCATCCCCTGACGCGTGAGCTCGCACTATTCAGTTGTCTGTCCCTCATGAAAACAGAGGGATGGGAGTCCTCAATACCTCCGTTGAACATAAAGCCAGAACCCGAAGACACTGGTGAAGAGGTATGCTCTTCTTCCTTCGTTATCAATTTTCGATTCGTTTCAGTGCCTTATGACTTCCATACCTCGTAGGTGATCATTTACAAGCAATTTCTGAAGAATCCTTTCTTCGACGATCACTTTGATCTAACCGACGCGAAGCACCGACTGGGAAAGACTCTGTATGTCGCTGGGCATGCAAAGGACGATTTGCTGGGCCGCAGTGCTCAAGTTCTCGGTTTGGGCATGTATGAAAAGTGGAGCAAGGGAGTTGCAGTCCTGGAAAAGCTGGCCGCTTCTGCGTCGGGCGACAATTCAAAGATAATGAAAGAAACTGTAAGACTGTTTTTTCTGTCATCGATGTGTCCCTCTTCCTGCCTGCCTGCATGTCTATCTATCGGTCTGTCTGCCTGCCTGCCTGCCTGCCTGCCTGTCTGTCTGTCTGTCTGTCTGGTTGTCTGGTTGTCTGTCTGTCTGTTTGTCTGGCTGTCTGGCTGTCTCTCTATTAGGTCTGTTCGTTTTCATATTTGTCTGCTTGTTAGACTGGAATTCTGTTTAGTTTATAGTACGTAACTGCACGTTACCGTACTCAATCTTATTGAAACTTAAGGATTGAACACACAATATTTTTAGCGTCTTTTGTGTGCCTGCCTGTCTCTGCTTGATGTTTGTGGTGAAACAACCTTCATGACTCTTAACCCGTCTGTTTAGGGACTTCCCCACCAACGAGTTTCACTTGCAGGTTGACGGATTTTTGACGGCTCTGCAAAAGAAATCCGAAGCGTCGGGAGAGGAAGCGGCAACCACTGAGATAAAATCCCTGATGTCCCGAGCCCAGACTGCTCAGAAGCTTCTCCAGGATGCGGGGGCGTTGAAGGACGGCACCGCAGTCGCACTATCCGAACAGCAAGTGCGGGATGCGGTGACTGCCACGGCCGATTCGGTGACCGCTCAGCAGCGAGCCGCCTACGAAGAGGCCGTGACGTACCGCGACAAGGAGATCAGTCGGCAAGTGCGGCGCTTCCAACTGGAGGAGCGTCTGCGAGTGCTGAAACTGCAGCGGGAGCAGCTCAAAAACGAGGAAGACCTGCTGTTTTTCTTTGAGCGCAAAACCACCTGGGAAAATATGCTCACACCGGAGGCGCGGCAGGCGATGGCCGCGCAGCAAGCCGAAGACGGTTCCTTCTACGACTACCGGGTGGAGGATCCGCAGTACGAGATCCCGCAGATTCTTACGCCGCAGACGTATACGCCCTTCGCCAGGTGGCAGCGCCGGCAGGAGGACCACGAGGCCAAATTGCGGGGCTACAAACTGGAGCGCTTTCTCGGAGAGTACGGCAGGAAGAAGCGTGACGAAAAGAGGGCGCGGAAGGGTTTGAAGCCGATTGGGGTTGCTGCGGCAAGATCGCTGCCGGGCGATCCACCCAACTGGCGGGAACTTTTGATGAAGCGCTAAGTCGGAATTCGTTTACTGTCTTTGCGAGTATGTTTACACATGTGTGTTTGTATGGAAATGATGAAGTAAAACTCGCAAGATGACCGCAGGCGAGCGCCGCAGTTGGTCAGATCCGCTAATCAACTAATAATGCATCGTTGCACAGAATCTGGCATTTTGGGCCTGGTTGAAGCGGGATGCACGGGAAGTCCGCTGGAGTGACTGCACCGTTTGCTTGCCGCGGCGTATCGCACACCGACATTTGGTATGCCTACTTTTGATACACCGACATTTGGTAATCGGATACAGGCTGAGATGTTGTGAGTCGACAAATGGTTTGGCGACAGATCGTACCCCGACAATACGTATAGGGGTACATTTCGTTCTTGGCGACATTTGGTTTACCGATAATTGCTATTTTTGCCGAAGTGATGTACTAGTTCAGTTTTCCGCTCGCCGGAAACAGAACAGAACCATCCCAACACTGACAGCGTGGTCTCAATACCATGGCTTCAAATACTTCATTCATCTTCGTACCCACGGTTGAGCGAAGCGAGGCCAGGGACCTTGTGCGAGAAGCGAAGCGAGGCCAGACCATGTGCGCGAAGCGTACGAGAAAAGCGAAGCCTGCTGATAGCTTGCCAACCAACGATTCAGTCGGCTGAATACTTTCGAACGCGTCAAAGTGATTGGATTCCCAAGAGTTCTAATCACAATCTTATGTGTCACGACACTAAAACTTTCGCTGAAGGACCGTTTGTCGGCCCGCGCAATTTGTCGGCGTACCATGTGTCGACGTACCACATGCCCATTAAAACCAAATGTCACAAGATTCTACACGTCGCCATACGTTTTTTTGGGTGTACGAAATGTCATCCGCTACCAATTGTCGAGGTACCAAATGTCGAGGTACCAAATGTCAAGGTACCAAATGTCGAGGAGCAATACTCGGATAGTCGGACTCGGACAGTGGTAAACGAGTTGACCATGACATACGACGTGCATGATGCATGCGACAGAAAATGCTCGCAAACGGTCGGGTCAACCTTTCTAGGTCTCCGTGCCAAGTGATCTCACATCAGAAAACGAATTCCTTATTGCACTGGTTGCCATTCACTGCTTCCGACTTTTTTCGTTGCCCGCGGCTTCGGGAGGAGCCACTTTTTGCCCCTGACCGCCTTCATGATTTTCTTGTTTTCGATAATTTTCATGCGTCGCACCCGGTCCCAGTAGGCCATCGTATTGGGATCGAGCTCCTCCAGGGGGACCTGGCCGGTTGTGCGGAGGGTCCAGAGCCAGTCCGGGTAATCGCTGTCCGGTCCCAGCTTGATCTCCGGGCCCTCTTTCAAGTACTGTCCGCCGCACAGGTAGTTGACCAGTTTGTAAGGGTCCGTTTCCACCTCCATCTTCTTCTTAACCACCGTCATGCCGGCTTTGAAGACTCCTGCGAGGGTAAGAAGCACGGATGAATCAAGAATAATGTCCTAGATTATCCTAAATATTGTTGTAATTACATCTCTCTAAAAGAAGATATGTTAAATGGCCAAAAAATCGGCTTTCGATTTGATAAATCGATAATAAAAATCGATTGATAATAAATAAATGACATGAAAATCAGGTTTGACATAAACTGGAGTTAAATATTTGCCTTGATTTGAATACAATATTGAGCCGACATTGTCGGCAAATTTTCACTTAAAGAGATGCGTTGATTGATTGATTGAATTTTCACTTAAAGAGATGCGTTGATTGATTGATTGAATTTTCACTTAAAGAGATGCGTTGATTGATTGATTATTACTTGAGCTAGAGATTCACTTCTAGTAATAGTTTAGTGGACAACCCGGCCGATCGAATTCGGTTATTATCCTTCTAATCTACTAAAATACGTGTGACATTTAATTTTTATATACATAAACTGCAAGTTACAGCTGTGCAAGCCGGAAATTTTTAAGAAAACAGAGAAAAGCAATCAAACACTCAGCAAGCATTATTCAATCAATCAATCTATCAGTCACACCCCGAGTTGATAAAAACAATCATGCAGCGCAATCAATCAATCTATCAGTCACACCCCGAGTTGATAAAAACAATCATGCAGCGCAATCAATCGATCAATCAGTGCCATCCACGACAAAAATCAAGGCATTTAACCGTACCAGAGGACTTCTTGGGCGGGGGTGCCAGGAGAAGGGAAGATGTCATAATGTGCCTCATTTGATGCGTGTACGGGTCTGCAACGGCCGGGCAGCAAACAACTTTAGAGAATGCAAAGCACGCTGAGGAAGACCTTGCGATGTCGGGGATAAATTTCAGGAGACTCCGCTGAAGCAACGCCATTCTCACCGGGCCACCAGATAAACCGGAACTTATAAACAACGTTTAGGATTTTTGCAGTGAAATTCGAGGCTTGATTTGAAAGTTCCGGCAACAAATCAACAAGAGAACACTTATTTTGCAAGGAAAATGTATTATGCGCATTGCGCGATGTGCAATGCCCATTGTATGGTTTTGTGCATTGCGCGATGTGCAGTGCCCACTGTATGGTTTTGTACATTGGGCGATGTGCAGTGCACCGGATACAAGGGCGACGTCTGTCCGGTCCACGCCGGTTCGCAAATGCAACTGCATGTATCACTCTACAGTGGTAGTTTAACTTTAGACCCACTCGCTTGAGAAGCGGAGCAATGTGACGTCGGTTCTAAGTACCAGATTGTGTTGGGAAAAGTTCGTCACGGCGACTGCTAAGAACAGTAACGTTAGCAACTTTCGTGATGGTCTACTCATCAAAACACTAAATGTGTGTGTCCTTTCAAAGAACAAACAACATATCACTCTCCCTGAACCCGCGTACACTGTACCGCATGGCATTCAAACAAATGCTGCGTGTTCAAGCAATGCGCATGCATGATCCATCCCGATGCGGGGATACCTGATCGATTTTTACTTGCCAGTTGAAAATGACCGAAAACCGTGTTCTGTCTTCAACGTCTTCCATCTTTCGTCTTCAATTTTTTGTCGTCGCTTCTCAACATCATTAATAGTACCGCAAGCAAATAACGAATTCAACCATCATCCCGATTCGAACCAAACGACCACACAGTATGAGGTAAGGGCACTGGAATGGGCCACTTGTTTTTCCCGTACCCTGGAATGGACCACCCTGGAATCAGAACTTCCACACAGTATGAGGTAAGGGAACTGGAATGGACCACTTGTTTTTCCCGTACCCTGGAATGGATCACCCTGGAATCAGAACTTCCACACAGTATGAGGTAAGGGCACTGGAATGGGCCACTTGTTTTTCCCGTACCCTGGAATGGATCACCCTGGAATCAGAACTTCCACACAGTATGAGGTAAGGGCACTGGAATGGGCCACTTGTTTTCCCGTATCCTGGAATGGATCACCCTGGAATCAGAACTTCCACACAAGTTTTGGTTATCACTAAGGTTCTAAGCGACAGAAAATAATCGATAATTCGGTGGAACGCGTATCAGATATGAAAAACAATTGTGGGAGCATGTTTAAAAAAGAGAAATAAAAAGCTCCATTGGACGATTGGAGAAAGTCCACTGTAGAGGGCGCTGACTACGCAGTAACTTATTTGTTTTTGATTAATTTGCGACAGAGCGCCCCCTGCCGCCCGGTGGTCCATTCCAGGGTACGGGCCATTCCAGTGCCCTTACCTCATACTAGTACCGTATTAAACTGCCACGATTTTAAGGGTGGGTTCAGCCCCGCCCACCCCTGATAGACTGTACGTGACGTCACG
>LRSR01003180.1:0-10110 GCA_001579985.1 Hypsibius dujardini
GTTCACAACTGAGCGACCGATCAAGCAGTCCCCGGCTCACCCAGGGCTAACAATCAACCAATCAGGAATAGTTGATTGTTTGATTGTCGACTCTGATCGACCCCCCGGCGGCGGCAATCAGAAGAGATTCAACCAACACTCGAATAACTCTACCAGTTTATTCAAAGATATTCAAAAATCTAAAAAATGACTAATTTATGTGCACATTTCTAGGAAAGCACACAGTTATTCAAAATGGGCATTAAATCGTCAGAAAGCTTTCATTCAGATGTACTAATATAATCACCGTACCGTTCTGGCACAATCGTTTTTGATTGAAATTAAGTTAGATATAGCACGCAAATTTTATTAAAGTAACGTTAAATTATTGTATCGATTTAATAAAAAATCAGCTCTTGATAAAGTGTTGATTTTAGAAACTACACAAGTGGCAAAAACTTTGCGCTAACCGAGTTAAGCCATTACACTCGTTTGACGGACGGTTGTTGAGCCCTCGAGTTAAAGTACTTGATTCGGTCAGTGCAAGATTTTGCCACGTGTGTAATAGTTTTAGCAATTAACTGGCGTAATTTCATTTATGTAATTCAAAATCTGATTCACTGTCAAAGTTCAATTTTTATAATAAAATAAAAAATAATATATAGATTTGCCGATCTTAACGAACAGTAAATAGAGCATAAAAATAAGGGGCACACGAAAATAAATAAAAATGATGAATACATCATTGGAATAAAACAATGTAGATTCGTTTGGTACTTTAGTACAATCCACCAATCAACTGAAGAAATCTACGTTAACTCGTCAATACTTCAATCAACTCGATGCCGCCCAATTGAAACTACCATCACGTTCAATTCTCAATACACAAAGACCTACCCGAAAATCCTCGAAATTCTTCCGCGGTTTTGTCAGCTCCGGAAACGTAAACTCCCCCAACGCGTCCTGATTTAGCTCCATAAAGTGCGTCAGCAGCTTCCGGGCGTCTTTCAGCCGCTCCTGCGGCTCGCTCACCGAGTAGATATTCTCATTCAGCTTATAAATCCGCCGCGCCAGGTCGTTAATCTCCCGCTCCAACTTCTCCACCTGCCCAATACTCCCGTCAACCCGGTCGGCACGCTTCATCAGCCGTTCCGTCGCCTGTGCCTCCTTCCGTTCCACCTCCACCTCCGCGTCGCGATACCGCTTGGTGTACTGGCCGTTCATGTAGACCAGATTGTCAAAGAGATCGTTGAAGCTCTGTAAAAGTCTCTCCGGGTCGAAAAGAGAGTTTTTCTTTGCGGTCGTAGCTTCCGTCGGCGATGTTGGAAGGCTATTTCCACGTTGAGAGTCTGCAATGAAAGGCATACGATTGATTGATCAATTTATCTCGCCGTAACGACATTGAACACTGCGTTGATTGATTGTTGATTGCTTACATGCAAACGTTCATCAATCAATCAAGCGATAGCTCTCTTTTTACCGGTTAAATTCATCAGTTGGCCGCCGTTGGTGCTGCTGCCGCCTCCAGGAAGGAGGCCCATGTTGCGCTGAATGTAAGACTCCAGCCATTCATCGGCATTAAAGTCGGTCTCCTGAACTTCCTGGCGAAGATCGTCAATATCTAGCAGAGCAGACGTCAACATGGCCATTTTAGGGGAGGAAAAAATCTCATAAATAACACTTCTTCACAATACTAATAAAAAACACTACTACGTCTACTAACAATAAAATAAGCTAACGAAATTATGCAAAAAATGATTTAAAAATAGAGTGGACTCTGGAATCTGGACGAGCAAAAGTGGCAATGGTAAGTTTCGTCTCACCGTTAGCTGGAAAAATGCAGGATCAATCAATCAGCTGCCCGTTTGAACATTGGGATTTCCTAATCAAGCAATCAATCAGCGACTCGTCTGAACCTTGTGATTTCCTAATCAAGCAATCAAACAGCCATACGACGGTGAATCTGCAATCTTTAAAAATCTATCATTCCACTATCACGTCGACCCGCAACCTAAGTTCACATCTTGCTGTTGTATTCTTCCTACATTTCGTTACAGTTTTCCAGGTCGTGAGTATAGTTTCGCACTGCGCGGACAACGCCAGACTTTTGGTTTCAACAGGAAAAGGAAAAAGACGGTTGTCGAAAACTGAATCTCGAGATTCCCCAGTAATTAACAAGACTCACGCATTGACTACTGCCACATAAAAACGCTGAAAACAAGTCTCATATTCAAACTTTAAAAACTCCGCGCGGTGGAATGAAAAACGTCTCCTCCAGGTGAAAAACTCGCATCTACTTCGCGCTGGTGTACTTGGTGACAGCTTTGGTGCCCTCAGACACGGCATGTTTGGCCAGCTCCCCCGGCAGCAGAAGTCGCACTGCGGTCTGGATCTCACGTGAAGTGATGGTGGATTTTTTGTTGTATTGGGAGAGGCGCGAGGACTCAGCAGCGATCCGCTCGAAGATGTCGTTGACGAAAGAGTTCATAATGGCCATCGCCTTGGAGGAGACTCCGGTGTCGGGGTGCACCTGCTTCAGCACCTTGTAGATGTAGATGGAGTAGGACTCCTTTCTGTCAAAGCAAAGAGAATTGGATGGAAAAGTCAAATGTGAGACGGTAATTTAGACAATCAAGTTAATCAATCAATCAACTACTGCAAACTATGCTGAAGCTAGTTAAAAAGGTAAAATGTCATCGAATCAGTTGATCTGCAAGTGTCACTACCAGAATAAATTGAGGTTTCGCAATTATACTAGTTTCAATTGTAAACTCGAAAACAAGAGAGCATTAAGGTCAAAGCAAACGTGAAACGTAAACTTAATTTCCGCATTCATCTAATCCAGACAATCAACCAATGCGAGCAATGAAGCTAATCAGGAGGTAAAACGTCAGCAAATCAATCAATCTGTCCCCGCCAGCAATTTTCCAGACTTCACAAGAGCAACATAAATGGTAAAACCAACTCGGAAGTGCTTTCCCAAACCACCGAAAATCAGCACACATCGTCAAAACTACTTGTACTGCCGCGATCATTTGGTGCTGCATTTTAGATTGACCGTATATTATGACTGCAGTCAAGCACAGTGTGGGCAGTCATAAACGGGTGGATCTAAACCAGCACCAATTGGTCGCGACAGTATATCCAATTAGATCAATCAACCGACTTACCGCTTCTTGTGGCGCTTGGCGTTGGGATCACGGATTGCCTTCTGCGCCTTTCCAGACTTTTTCGCAACGGACTTTCCTGCACTGGCTTTCGGCGGCATGGTGAATGGGAGAGAGAGCGAGAGATCGGGCCGGGTGCAAAACAAAAAGAAAAATTCAAGTGTAAAAAAAAATATTCACTGAACACCTCCGATTCTCCGAAACTGCAACGCACGTGTTGATTTTATACATAACTCACAAGCCACACCTCTGCGCGACTTTCTCAGCCAATGAAGTCGGGAAAAAGGGGTGGTACTAAATGAACTTTTTCCTGCGATGATTGGTTTTAAGATAGTTGAAGGTGTGACTAAACTGACTTTTAATCCAATGAAAAGTCGACAAAAAAGCACGTTGAAAATTCGCCGTATAAAAGAGCTCCCTCGTTTCTCTGGTAGTATTCAATTTCATTTGGTTTTCGTATATTCGTCGTAATCTTTTTTAATTTTCCCTTAATTCCAACCATCATCATGACTGGCCGAGGTAAGGGAGGCAAGGTGAAGAGCGGAAAGTCCAAGTCGCGATCTTCTCGCGCTGGACTGCAGTTCCCCGTCGGTCGTATCCATCGTCTGCTGCGGAAGGGGAACTATGCTGAGCGCATCGGTGCCGGAGCTCCCGTCTACCTAGCCGCTGTGCTGGAATACCTCGCTGCGGAAGTGCTGGAGTTGGCGGGCAACGCGGCGCGCGACAACAAGAAGAGCCGCATCATTCCGCGTCATCTCCAACTGGCCATCCGCAACGACGAAGAGGTGAGTGGTTGATTAACTTGATTGGCTTGATTGGTTGAATTTAACATTTTGTATTTTGTCTCTGATTCACATGAAACGTTGTGGTTTTGAGGCTCAATGGCTTGATACTTTAGCAATAAATTACTGTTTTTAATCTGAATAAAATGCTGTTGTTAAAATTGAGACAGTGAGCTGTGTAATCACATTCACAGAAGGGATATTTTTTATTATAGCCGTTGTTGATTGATTGCGTTGATTTGATGAAACAGGTGTGTTGTGCAGTTTTGTAGTGTGTTTGTCGGTTGATTGGTTGATTTTGGTGCATTGCCTGACGTGGTTGTTTTTTCCCTTTTTGCAGTTGAACAAGCTGCTTTCCGGCGTGACCATCGCCCAGGGTGGGGTGCTGCCGAACATTGCGCCCACACTGCTGCCGAAGAAGTCTGTTGAAGGAGCGGAGGTCGCCGCCGCCAAGGTGGAGAAGAAGCCCAAGAGTCCCAGCAAGAAAGTGGAAGCTTCTCAGGACGTCTGAGCTTCGTTGGCCGTGGATTCGATCGCGATCTCTGTCGCATTGGGCGTTTGAATTGGTGGTTGTGTGTGCATTAATTGGAGAAAATTCAGCTGGATGTGAACATTTTTTGACGGAAGACCCTTTGTTTCTTTGTTCGATGTCGCATTCCTCCCGTGAATGAATGAATGACACTTTGTGTTCCATCGTGGGCCTGTTTTGCCGATCTGATTTTTACGGATTAAAAATGTCCCTATAAAACCATGAACGATTGTGGTGGCAGAGATACTTTAACAATCGCATCATACTTGGTGACTCGTACCGTGTCGCAAGTGTCGCACTTCTCACTACAAGAATGAACGCACCTGCTGTCAACTGCAATGTACCCTGTGTGTGTCTGACAAGAGTGTGTAGACTGCAAGGTGTGCTAGTATGCCTGAGCTGCACCTGCGAGTGGCGCCTCTACAGCCTCAATTCCGTCACTTTTACAGCCAAATGTTTTCTTACTTTTTCAAAACAATCGTCTAAGCTCTTCAAACATATTCTTGCCCCTCTCTAAATTTTCTCTTTTTGGCAGAATTTTGTTTGACTTTATCAAAGTTTCAACGTCTGTATCCAAGTCACCGACACTGAGGGAGCTTGGAACGTAAACAGCTAGCTTAATTAAAAGCGATTTTGCCCGTTAGCCAAGTTAAAAGTTTTACCTCGTACTATTAAAAATAAACTAAATATATACAAAGTTGTGTAACACGTGGCAAAAACCTTGCGCTAACTGAATTAGGCCATTACACTCGATCGACGTATAGCTGTTGTACGCAACTCGAGTTGAAGTGCTTGATTCGGTCAGCGCAAGGTTTTTGCCACGTGTGTATACAGTTTATGTACATGTATTTGTTTAAAATCAAAATCCTATTTTTAAACCATTTACTATTATACTAAAGTATATATTTTAAAAATATTTTAACAACACTACTTAATCGCGATGTTATCAGACCGCGATGTCAAGGTTCAAGGAGATTTCAACTTTCTGCTTCAGTCGACGTTCCTCCCCGACGAAGGTGCCCTGTGGCTGTTTCACTTACAGCTGCAGCATTCACACACTCAAACGCAGTTGAGAAACGAATCGGCCATACTGTACATAGCTGTAGATACGTAATTTACACCTCTGACGCCGCACCCGCAGGAAGTTTTATTATTAATATCGGAGTTTGTTTGGTTTTACGACAAATAAGAAATTTCTGAAAAATAAATAGTCCGACACAAAATGGTGGCGATCCAAGACGAACAACTTAACCTGTTTTTGGAGGAGTTACGGCGACCGGCAGTGTGGCCGCAGTCAATCCAGGTACGAGCTCGATTAATTACAAACATTTCATGTTACAGCTTAGTTCTACGAGTACCGCATGTGAAGAATTTGTATATGTCGCAGATTTATAAACACGCTGAGAATTACTTGCATCGGAGTGAACACAAGTGGCCAGGAATGAAGTTTACCGTCGGTATAAAGATCAGTACCGTGGTCTGGAGATGATTGATCAATCGATGTCAGTCGCGTCACATTGTAGGTACAGTATGATATTGCTGTTCTACATTACAGACTGCTTCCCAAACTTCAAGGCATGCATAATGGGACCCAATTTAAACGATTCGGTATTTAATGCACATCTTATTTAAAGGCAAACAGGCAGACAGACAAACAAACAACCAGACATACAGACAGCAGACAGACAGGCAGGCAGCCAGACAGGTAGACAGACATACAGGCAGACAGGCAAACGGGCAGACAAACAGATAAATGGGCAGGCAGGCAGATAGTAGAGACAGACAGATGACAGACCGACATACGATCAGATAGACCCACAGAAGGAAAATTACTCAGATATATTAACAGTCAGACGCACATGCAAACAAAGGAGAAAGTTAACCAGACAAACATCGAGACGCTATTTGTGTGACCGTGTAATTATGGAGTACACGCGCAAAGATCAGTAGATCGCTCGAAATCCATGCTTGGATAACAAAAAGATTTTGTCAGAACGCTATTCCCAGACGCAGCTTGCGGACATATAACCTGGTAGCAAATGACGTGGCCGCCCTTCGTCGGTTACTCGAGATTCCTGGCGTCATTGACTGGTCAAAGGCCGCTTATTTTTCGGGTGCGTTTTACAAGAGACAGGGTGCCTCAAAACCGTTTAACGGTAAACGGAGTATTCTATAATATACATCTTTTTTTACCGGCAGCTTTTTCATCAGAACTACACGACACCCTGAAGTTAGTCTGCGAACAGCACGGCACGACCATCGGCCCAACTGACCGCACGGATTTTGCCCATGTTGGCTTTCTAATTAATACCAAAGATGTTCAACCAGTTACAAGGTACCAAACAGACAGACAAATAGCTAGACAGGCAGACAACCAGTCAGTCAGAGACAGACAGACAAACAGACAGACAGACAGACAAACAGATAAACAAACAGATGGCCAGATAGACAGACAGGCAATCATAACGTTTGATGTTAGATCTTCCTTATATCTTCAGCGGGAAAACTGAACAAGGATTAGAGAGACCTATTACCTTACGACCATTCTCCGCAGCCGACATTCCAAACGTTAATCGATTATGGGCCTTTTCGGGCACTCCTGAAGGAATGGCTTACTTGACTTATCTCCAGAGTCACGGGTTCCCCAACATGGCGGCCTACGGAGCAGACAGCGAAATGGTCGGCTTTCTGATTTGCAACTCCGAAATGGGTTTGGCCGCTGCCCATGTCAGTCCCGAGCACCGCGGTCGGCAGCTCTTCCAAGTCATGGCTTTCGAGTGGTGTAAAGCCATGGCGGCGATTGGTCAGACGGAGACTTTTGCTTTTGTGGCTAACGATAATGTCGCGTCGATGAAGAGCCTGACCCGATTGGGTGCTAAGAAAGTGGACGACTGGAAAGTGTCATATGTCTTATTCCGACCCAAGAACTGCGATCCCGCTGACCCTTTACTGGCGTGGTACGACGTCATAAGCAATAAAAATTAATTACGTTCTAGATTAAGTTGAGAGTTTGACGGTGTCTGGGTACCTACTATGTGCAAAGTACGTCGATGGGCGCAGACAGGCGTAGTCAGCCCGGTAACTACGTCATAGCCAAGGGCACAGACAATTAGGCAATCATGATTACGAGACAGGCAGACAATGCAGACAGACACCGCATTGTCACGAACCAGATGCAAGACAGACATCCAGACAAGTAGGCATATTATATGGCTAGTTAGCTCAACAAGAGAAGAGCGATCACCGAAGCTCTAGAACGCGCTGATTGGATTCGTCGTTTAATTATGTCACTACCTGGAGAGAGGACTTTCAATCAGAAAAACCACTCTCTGGCAGTGGGTTTAACAACCCTAACCCTTCTCAAACCCAACCAACTAATCATAAGCCTTTTAAGGGAAATTTCATGATTTAACAAACGAGGGACAAACTGCAAAATTCACACACGGTCCCAATGACCTTTTGATCTGGAAGATAATTCTAGTCGCATCTTTTTAGGCTCTGATGATATAGTCGTTGTCTGCAGCAATACCGGTTCATGTTCGACTCCGCCCATATATTGAACTCTTCCTAACTCTCTCCCATCCAGAATTCAATTTTAAATTGATTGGTATCAGCGAAATATTCTTCGGCATATGAGTGGGCGGAGCTATGAGCCAATTTGAAAACGCCTCTCTCACAATTCCATGAAACAGGCCAGTAGTCACAACATGAAAAATGCTCATGGCTCCGCTCGTTGATTTCGGTAAAATTTCACTGGTGTTGGTCCATTTTAAATTGAATTTTAGCAGAGGAACTTAATAAAAAAATGTATTTCAATACCCAAAGGCTGAGTTCCACCAGGATACGATACTGAAATTGCACCTGTATGAGAATCAATTATCATTTTCGCCAACAATTAAAGGTGCCTGAAGAGGCGTGCGAGTATGTGGTTCTTCAGATTCATTTATTAAGAAACCCTTTAGGCAATACACTCACTCATATCCTCGGAACAATGCCTTACAAAGGCAATTAGTTGCATTTAGAGAGACAGTCAAACTCTCTCGCTGCGAATCTAAATATAACAACACATATATTTAACATTAATCGGAACAAAAAAAATGATCTCCCAGCATAAGCGTTTATAATGAAATTCATATTATAATATTATGTAAATTCAAATTCGGTCAATAGCTAGTTTATCATCAGGCAAAGGACCGCTTAGCTCCACTGGGTCCCCATCCACGGGATAGGAAGACCTGCCGTGGGGCCGGTACGAGGGGCTTTTTCCGAGCTGGAACGGAGGACAATGCGACGCCCGGAACTCGCAGCATCACCTCGCGTTGCTCCCGCACCACCGGCGCATGCTCTGCCGTCACCGTCAGCTCCGGTTGACGGCGTTGTTGCTGTTGCTTGGTCATCATGAGGTAGCGCCGACCCGACCCGGACGTGACGAAGGAGAAGCCGTGATGCCGACTGGTCGGTGCGACGTCGCCGGATTGCTTCGGCTGCAGCTGCGACCGGGCTGTCTGCTTCCAATGCGGCACGGTGTTGAGAAAAAAGTACCGCTTCGCGATTTCGCGGTTCTCTGGCTGGGGGATGAGGGGCGAGGTCAAGGAGATCTCCGGATCGGTGGGGATCTCCTGAAGCCGGGAACCATGCTCCCGCGGCCGGTCATCCGCATAGGAAGGTGAGGTGCAGTGAAGGAGGAAAAGGAGGCAGAAAGTACCGAATTGAAACATTTGAGGCTCTATTGTGGTCTGAATGCTGGAAAAAAAACGTGGCCGGCTTTTTTCGCTGAGCCAAAAAGTTAGGCAGTCAAATTGTCTGGAACGAACTTCCGTGGGTAAGATACGTGGAATCGCGGCAATACCGTTGGGATGTTTCTCTGCAAATGTTGTTACGTACTCGTCGCTAGATTGCCCAGAGAGAGAGAGGGGGAGAGAGAGAGAGAGAGAGAGAAGGTCGCGGACGCAAGACATCTGGAAAAAATTGCCATCTGTTTTGTGTGTACCGCGTTGCAATGAGGCGTTTGCTCAAGGCGAAGGATCCACACGTAAAAGGAAAATAGGTTGAAATTTAGGGGGGATGATGAATATCCAGGAAACTGGGGATTCAAATCAGGCAAGAGGGGCATACAGACATGACTGTTGTATAGACATCACCGTCAGAGCGATGAATCAACCCGCGGGGCGGCGATCAGGCAATTAAGCGTTTGCTACCTTTGAGGTTAAAGGCCAGCTCCGTCAACACTCTGCTCTCTGATGTGGTGGTCCAATCTTCGACTCGAATTACCTCCCGGCGGTCCGGGGATGGGGGGGGGAGGTCCTCCCGCCAAATATTGACCTTCTATTGACGAATTTTCGAGCTCCTCAAATTCAGACAACATGAATGGTGTATGGCCTCAAAACAAGCTCTCCTTGCAGAGAGTCCGCTACTGATTCAGGATACTGTAGAATCTCGACCCATCGGTGGTGCCTACGTCATCCCACAGTAAAAAGCGGCCGTTTTGATTGATTGCAAAGATGTGCGAAACACAAGGCCGCACGTGTCGATTGAAGCGTAACAGTTGTTTTGGCCCACCGGGTCTGATTTACTGTGTCATGACGTAGGCACCACGGATGGGTCGAGATTCTACAGTACTGCATTTACGCACACAATGTCTGTGCGTAGTAAA
>LRSR01003184.1:0-12529 GCA_001579985.1 Hypsibius dujardini
TGCTGCAGACTAAGCAGATCGAGAGTTGGCGTTCGTACCATTTGCCGAGAACGTTTTACGAGCAAACATTTTCGGTCCGACGTCGAGTGTGATTAACTTCCGCGGTGAATCAACGACATCACATGCGTGCAGCTGAAGCCACTCTTATCGGGTTTTCTGTGTCGTAAAGAACAATGTCTGTAAACACTATGAAAACCATTAACAATAACGAATATCCTGTGCTGTAACAATCTTCCCAATCTTTGGTGATACTTTGAGGAGAATGGAACCAAAACACGTCGACTACATTAAGGTGAGTCATTTTTCTGATATTTTCCATTCCCAATGCTTGCATGCATCGTCATAGACTGCATCGTCATTGACTGTAAATTAAACTGAACTCCTTCAATATTCTCCTGACGGAGATTAGTTTTTATTCCAACGGAAAAAACAGGCAATTTTAACTTGATTTAGACTACAATCAGCTATACCGGTATCTCGGCTGCGGCCATGAGAAAATATTTTACTGAAACTGATTTACGGATGGGAAGGTGTTAACAGGATTACAAAACTACGAAAAAACACAACCAAATTTATGTAATCCAATATAGATATATATGGCCTACCTATAAAAATACATTTATAATATATAAATAAATATATAAACTATTTATTTATACGAATGTAAAAACGGAATTCTGGGAGTGCGAATTCACATCCAGATTATTTGCAAAAAAAAAACGATACATGCAGATGTTTTAGCAAAATAATTATTGCATTCTTACATTATTGATTTTCTTATTGAATTATTCCACTGGGATATTCTCCTTGTGTTATACTCTACTATACTTTTTATACCCACTCTATTATTCTTAATATTATTCTGTATATCTAGTGGCGTGTATTCACACCAACTCTCTGCCTACAAATCGCTGTTTTTGCGATCTGCATTTACTACGAGATCCTCGCCGTCGTGGCCGTCTTCACCGGCATTACCAAGTTCTCCCGAAACCCTCGCAATGGAAATTTGGCTCGCGAATTCCCGACTATCTTTCTGATCACTCAAGTTGAGGGCTACACCTGGATAGCACTGGCCGTAGCCCTTTTTATGACGGCAGTCATGGGAAAAGTGGCGACCCGAACAGTCAGCCGGACTCTGCTGGCGATCGTGATGGGATTGCAGTTCGTCTTGACGGCATTACTCGTAACCGTTGCAGTGATCCTCAATCAAGAGGGCACGATAGTGGAACAATTGCCTGAATTAGCGTTTTTTAATAATGCCACGTTGGTGGGGCAAGAGGTGGAACTATTGCGGACGACTGAGTTGCCGCGTTTAGTTCGGGTGGCAGGTATGGAAAGTAGACAGACATGCAAACAGGCAGCAAGGAAGAAAGAAAGAAAGACAGAAAGGAAGACTGGTTGATAGGCAGGCAGACGAACAAGCATTGATATACAAACAGGCGGACAGAATTGCAGACAGGCAAGCAGGCAAACAGACAGACAGACAGACAGACAGACAGACAGACAGACAGACAGACAGGCAGACAGGCAGACAGGCAGACAGGCAGGCAGGCAGACAGACAGGCAGGCAGACAGACAGTGACGGGCAGACTGTTAGTAGTTTAGTACAGGATTACTTACGACTGCAGTATTGTGATCCGACTGTCGCTGTTTTAGGTGGATTGGCCGCAAGCACGACACTTGGTGGTGGCGTTACTTTCGCCCTATTTTTAGTCATTTTTCATGAGAAACGCGGGGCGTTGAAGCAATTTGCCTATGACGACCTGGTGGAACTAAAAGAAGATCATGTCGCATAATAGTCTGATTTAGCCCATCACACAAATTTGACTTTTTTACTCCATGTACTTCAAGTTCCTCTGCACAAAAAGATCTGTTATTTCGTATATATAATTATTTGCCAGTGCTGGCTTATATTTGGACCTCCGCCTGCTGTGGAAATTAATTCTTACTTCCTCACACGCAATTCCTCTGGTTTGATGTGCAATAAACTGAAAGCCATGCATACATGATTTTTTTTTAATTTAAATTTTAACTGTCGCCGATCCAGGACTCAAAGATGACTGACGAGCGCCACCTGCAGGTTGGGCATTGATAAGCCGTTCCGTCGCAGCCGAGCGGTACGATTAATTAGAACACGGCGGAACGGAACGGCGCAATCACACAACACGCAAAGGCGTTCGCAAATTCTTCCATTCCCCTCCGTCGTCTCTCTGCTCGCACGCTTTTCTCACAATCCGCATCCCTTTCCCACCATTGAAAATGTTTTCCACCATCGCCCGGGCTACCAGCGGAGTCCTTGGGCGAGCCACCACCTTGCGTAGTTTGCCCGCGCTGGGCCGTCTCGGAGGAGTGAGATTTTCCCACGGCCACGAAGAAACCGACGAGGAGTTTGATGCTCGTACGCACCTGTTTGCCATTTTTTTTCGAGTTTCAAATTTGCCTTCTATTCAGGTTTTTTTTCGCCCCTAGGCATGACAGCATTCTTTCAGCGGAAGGACATTGACGGGTGGGATATTCGCAGGGGATTGCAGGTAAATCTCAATTCCACGTGGAATAGTGGAATTGCATAAATTGGTGGTGGAATTGGCTGAGTTGCTACTGTTGTCGAAACTGCTTGTCCCAATTCCAACTACATTGATGGTAGTGGTATTCTAGTCTCTGGTCGAGTTGATTGATTGATTTTCAGGAGTTGTTCAGCATTGACGGCGTCCCCGAACCGGTCACCATTTCCGCCGCGATGCATGCCATGCGCCGCGTGAACGACCACGCACTAGCGGTTCGATTCATGGAGTCACTCAAATACAAGTGCCGCGGCATGCCCGACATCTATCCTTACCTGATCCAGGAGGTGCGACCGACGCTCACGGAACTTGGAATTTCAACACCAGAAGGTAAGCACGAGACACGTGTCGTGTAACGGATCAATCCGTCTGGTGGTTAAAGTCGATCTGTTTCACGGGCACTGCAACGAAATTTTATCGAATCAGATCATGTTATGGAATGATGGAATGGAATGGTGTGCTCGGTTGATCTGTTTCATGTGCACGGTAGCCCAGTTCAGGGTGCTGGCCTCGATATTGTTTGTTGTGGTTTTTCTTTCGTTCCCTTTCCAATCCTTCCATGGGCTTCAGCCGTTTTTTTGTTTCTGTAGAATTGGGATACGACAAACCGGAGTTGGCATTGAAGAATCCCGACGATATCCACGGATAAGGACGGGATTGTGTCGATATTTGTGTGTCGCCCTATCGAGAAGACTGGACGGATACAGGGATATTAATGGTGATGCGCCCAATTATTATTATTAGTTTCGTGTTTTCTTTTTATCCCATTTGTGTGTGTTAGCAACTGCTCCACCTGGCTGATGGCGTCCACTTTTTCTTGTGTATTTTGTGTGTGCATTGTCGTCGGAGTTTGTGAAGAGGAGAATTCGGAGATTGAGAGTGCATTGTCCCACTCCCATCCAGACAAACAATGCAGGGTCGTGATAATTTGCTGGCAGGGTAGAAAGGGGCCATTCTCTAGCAGGCGTTTAAAAGTTCATGAACACTAGGACGGACAGACACTCGCAGAGATGTGCAGACAGAGAGACAAACAGACACAGACATAGAGGCAGGCGAAAGACGGAAAGACAGACAGACAGCTAGACAGACGATACTGAAACTTGAGGGAAACTTATCCAGAGTTCCAGAAAGTATTTTTATGTTTCATAAGGAAGCATAACATGAAAAAGTTCTTGTGAGCAGAGTTCGGTAGAACAACGGCGGTTCGTATCCGACAGCGCCAAACAGGGCACGATTTAGTGTCTCAGAGGTTAGGTGGTCCGCCTTCCCAGATTCCCATCCACCGACAGTCGCCATTGAAAGAACGGTTTTGACAGCCAGTTTCATACTGAGAACTTGCTTAAAATCTTCCCACAAAGGGTGTGAAAAAGACAAGACAGTCCTATGGAATCGGGTTCAGCAGACAGTGAAGTTCCCTAGCCTCATCCACCGGACGCTCCACAAGGGGGTGGCGCAGCACCTGGACACGTAAAAAACTCTCCTATCAAACAGACTGACGAACAGACAAACCGACAGATAAACAGAAAGCACAAACAGACAACAATCAAAAGGAAGGTAGGCACTAAGCAGGCAAGTAGACAGACAGACAGACAAGCAACACAACTTTCCAAAAAGCAGACGAAGCTAGTCAAAGACACAGCAGAACTATCAACAAACATATAACTGAACGACAAACAGGCATGGAAACAGAGAGATCACACACAGATCACAGTCAGTGACAGACAAGGGGCAAGAGATGGACAGTCACGAAGAGAGACAGGAGAAGAAAGACATGAGAAGAGAGACAGAAGACAGACGGATGAACATACAGACAGACAGACAGACTGACGGACAGACGATCAGGCAGATAGACACATCATAGAAAGATAAACGGAAGACTGACTGGCACACAGACAGACAGGCTGGAGGCACAGACGTACAGACAGGCAAACATATATATAGACAAAACACAAACAAGCAGGTACATCGCTCATTCGCTACACACCTCCCGAGCGGGCAATTCCGCCTATCCTCCGACCTGGCACGGTGGTCCTATACGCAAAAAAAAGAAAATCAGACAACCGGAACTCATGACTTTGGAAATGGAAAGTCAGCACTGTCCATACTACGTACACTCTTTTTAAATTAACTATTACCTTGAGCCAGATGTAAAGCCACCACTTCCGTAGCTTCGTGCTCCGCCTCTACTGGGAGCATCGCCAAACAGAAACTACAACAACATTTATCACAACATTCAAACGATCGGAGAAAAACTAGACCACACAGCGGAACGGCGATAAACAGAGCGGAACGGCCGCTTTATTGATTGATTGATATACGCACTGGTAGAAGTGTCTTCAAGCTGTAAAAAAGAGGCGAAAATAAGATACCATCTCAGATTACACCAGTCACAAATTACTCCACGCAAACAAAATACTAAGAAAGCCTTACAAGAACACAATCCCGAATATAAAGGACCAGAAGGCGTCGAGAACTCGTCGAACAGTCCATGGTCTGGAGTTGGATATTTCTCCTTCAAGAAAAAGAAAGGCGTATCGAAGGGCTATGGGGAAATCTCTGAATTTGGGTTAAAAAGCGCAAACTCGGAAAAAGAACTTACCACCAGAAACATAAGGCATCGTGTGGGATTATTTTTTTATATTTTTATCAGTTGAAAATGTTCGAGGTTGGAAAAAAAGGTTGGAAAAGTGAACTAACATGTGTCTGTTGTCAGATGACTCATTCGTTTACTCCTGCCGGCGTGCCAAGCATGACGTGGTTGGTGAGCCGTGTGGGCAAAGAAACACGGGAAATTGCACATTGCGAGATATATAAGAAATAATATTAGATATCTCATTATTCTAGTGATTATACTTGAAATAATAAATAGATGCATTATATAGTATATACATACAAATATTAAACTATCATTTTATAATAGTAAATGAGTGGATAATAACGGCCAAGATTAAAAGCAATTGAAATTGTGAATAATTTTATACTAATAAATAAACATGTATTTTTTATACGTAGATAACTAGATATATAAGGAAGAGAAATCAAAGGTTAAGAATATTAAGAATCAATTGAAATTGTGAAAATTTGTGACATTTCTGCTTGTTATGACATATTAGTAATAAAAGTTGAAAAGATTTGTTGTAAATATATACACACAAATCTTAAAACATGATTTTCTTTAATAATTATAAATAAATAAATTTTTTAAAAAGGTAGATGTCTGAATGTATAGTGAATAGAAATTAAAGATTAAGGAAATTAAGAAGCAGTTGAAATTAGGAAATTTTTTAACATTTCTGTTGACTTTATATTGGTAATATAAAGTTTGGGATGCTTTGAGAATTGAACAAATATATTGTATCTTTGAAATATACACATATTGTTTTGATCAATACATTTATTTTTATTACTAGTCGCGAAATACACACCGCTACAAATTAAACAAAGTCAGTGGTCTAAACGTGGTCGAATGGGAATTCAACGACCGATGGAGAAAAGGACATGAAGATAGATGCGAATATTTCATTAGAAAAAACGGATTCAGTTCAGTTTTCTAAGACAACTTTTTTGCACGCAGGAAAAGGGAATCGAGAGCCTTATTCAGATTTCCGACTGTATCGAGGGCGGCCTCGTATGTCTTGTCCACCGGATTGCTCTCGTAAAGGACGATGACGCCCTCGCCCTGGTCGAGGATCCCGGGCAGGCTTTTATCCAGGATCATCTGCGACAACTTCTTCTCCACCACCCCCTGCGGCAGTTCGATGATCATTGAGACATGTTCAATCTGCAAAGGAGAAGGAGGAATAATTCTTTAAAATCTCGCATAAAGGTCGAAACTCAGCGAGACAATGAAAGAACAGATAGACAAAGACAGGCAGACTCAGTCACAGATAGATAGACTGACAGACACACGGAGGCCGGGAGACAGACAGACAGGCAGGCTGGTAGGTAAACAGACAGCCAGACAGATGGTCAGACGGCAAACATTTCGATAGTTACAGACAATTGGGCAGACAGACAAACGCAGAGAGGAAGACAGGCAGGCAGAAATAATGAGCAAGGCAAAACTAAAAGCGAGCAAATCGACTGGCAGCACACAGCCAGACAGTTCGGTGTTCTCGAAGCAGGTCGACGAGAAAAAAAACAGATAAAAACGGATGAACAAAAACGCACTTGAACCCGGGAATACGGTTCAATGATGCGCAGCAAATTCTGCTCCAACATTTTATTGTAGAGATTGTCCAAATGCGAGCGAATGATGGGATCATCGACCAACTGCTCCTTGTAGGTGACCAAAGCCTGAAACAGAGAATTAAGTATTAACAAATTCATTTCGACGACAAATTTCCAAGTAAATCCAGATGACGCGTTCTCACCGCCTGGAAATCGGCCAATGAACGGTCTGAACTGGCGCGGGCAATAGCCTTCAGTGCCTCCACGTCCGTGCCGATGTACTTCAGAGCCAGTTTGCCGTCGACGATAATGTGGACATCTTCCGGTCTAAAGGCAAAACAAACGTCACCTAATGAAACAGCCGTCATGACAGGAATATTTCGTGAAAAAATCTGTTACGCAGGAAGCCAGACGGTCATACGACCTCTAACCAGGCAAAGCAGTGGACACACAATTATTCACTCAGACAAACAGATAGCTAGGCAGAGACATAGGCAGGTGAACAGACACTAAACAGAGATTCAGGCAGACAAATTCAGGCATGTAAACAAACAGACATTCAGGCATTCAGACAAGTGGCCAATCACATCAGCTAAACAAAGCTCATACAAAGGGATCGCACTTACACATTCAGCATAATCTTCGACAGCAGCATATATTTCAGCGCAATCACCGCGCGTGGGTCATCAATTCCATCTAGTCCCTCAAACGCCTCGTAAAAGTAGGAGTAGGCCGTCTTGAAGTCCACATCCTCAGCGGCGTGGATGATACCAGACTGCAGGTCCAACTGCGACTGCAGCGCCGGCGGGACGTAGATGGCGTTGGCGGTGGTGCGGGCAGTCACCAAAGCAGCACTGAACAATAAGAAAGGTCGTTTAACAATTTAAGATAAGAAGATGAGAAATACAGAAAGGAGCGAAATATTACCGAGCTTTGGATACGTTGCCCAGCGCAAAGTACGTCTTGCTCTCAATCAACATCACATCCACGAGGAGTGCCTTGTCGTCCACTTTCTTCAGCTCCCTCAAAAGAGTTGATGCTAGAAGCAAATGGAGTTAAATATGCACAATTTTGAGATGTTTGAACTTGTCTGTCTGTCTACTGATCTATGTGACTGTCTGTAAGAAGGTAGTCAGTCAGACAGTCAGTATCAGTCAGTCAGTCGTTCTACTGCCTGATGCTAATCAGTCTGTCTATCTGCTTGCCAGTCTACCTACCTGTCTATATGTCAGCCTATCTAGGTCTATGTCAATGTCTGTCTGCCTGTCTGTCTCCATGTCGGTCTTCCTGTCTACTTGACTCTGTTTGTTTGTCTGTTTGTCTGTTTTTCTGTTTTTCTGCTTGTCTGCTTGTCTGTCTGTCTGTCTGTCTGTCTGTCTGTCTGTCTGTTTGCCTGCCTGCCTGCCTTTCGGTCTGTTTGCCCTGTTGGGTGTATGGCGTGGCTTTACCCACTTCAATGGATGCTTTTCTGTAAGAGAACATACCAAGAGCGAGAACATCCGAATAGCGTTGCTTGTCGTAAAACAAGGTAAGCAGTCGTGCCTAAATTTGTGAAAGCAACAAAGTCACTGAAAATCTTTGCATAACAGTCGGATCAAGTTGCTAATGATACCTCCAGAGACTGTCGGAGGTAGGTGCGCTTCTCAATACGGGCCCACTCTATGCATTCCCTGCAGAGATCCACCTGAAACGGATAATATTTAACTACGAACTTGTTTCATGAAGCAGTGGAGTTAGGAGAGAACGAAAGTGGAAGACTCGCTCATACCTCCGCGCCGGTGTTGACGTTCATATTAACGTATGAGTCGACGAGAGCGCGCACCAGAGTGCCAGCCTTGGCCTTACTGATAACATTTAAAAACGGTCGGGTAAATCGGATCAGCTCCTCCAGATCTGGAATAGGGAAAGAGAAGTGTAAACGAAAACAAGTCGTGAAACTTTGATTGATTGATTGATTCGCTTTAAACTAAAAAACTCGTTACTCCAGCCTCTCCCTGTATTTTTATCACTAACACCACGCTTCATCGCTAAGCCACTCGCTAAAGAACGGTTACAAAGTTAAACTATTCGCACTGAAAAGAAGACACAATTTAAACAGGATATATCGGATCGCTGCAGCATGTGAGCTAGCCCTTGATTGATTGATTGAAGCAGCTTATAGAACTTCCCAAACAATTTCTCACCCTATTCCGACCGTACCGTGTGCTTGTACAAAATCCCCGTCTCAGCTCCAGCTTATCAGTTTAAACGATTTTCAGAAAATTCAAGGCGTCCTCTCTCTACCTTTCACTTGTTTGCCTTTGGAGAGCAATCGTGCCAGCTCCAAAATGGTCTGCTCCTTGATGCGAATGCTCTCGTCATCTTTCACGTCCGTCTCCAATTGCACTGTTAAACAAAACCAAAAAATTACTCAAAATAAAAATAGGATGTTCCAAAGAGAGGGAGAGAGAGAGACGCACCGAGTTTGTTAAGAATTTCGAAGGCCTGTTGAGGGGAGCTTTTAAGGAGGCTCTGCGCCCGTTCCAACTCCACCGCCGCCGAAGACATACTTCAAGATAGAGAGATGCCTTGAGGATGATTTTTTTCGAAAATACAAACACCCAGCCAAACTCTGGAGCAAAAATTGGGGAGATTTCGGAAGTAGCGAGGAGAGCGAAGAGCGTGGACCCACAAAGTGAATGTGCACTATTTTAATCAGAGGATCCCACAGCCTGGTTGGAAGAACAAAATATCTGGGCGGAAGAACGAGCAAGCCGGTTGCACGAACGATAAAGCTGATTGCAGGGAACGAAAGAGCTGATAGTTGGAAACGAAAAGCCTGATTGTAAGGAGCAAAAAAACTAATTGTAGCGAACGAAAATACTGATTATAGGGAGCACAAGACCTGATTGTGAAGAACGGAAAAGTTGTTTGTAGGGAACAAAAATGCTTATTGTAGGGAACGAAAAGGAATTCCCGTCCGGTAATAATGCACTCCATTCCCGTTAATGTTCCTCCTAGTGGTGGGTGACCATTTTTGATGGGACAATTTCTGCATTTTAATCAGACATAAAAAGCGGTGAAGCAAGCAGGCATACATTGTAAGTGCAATTAAATGATGAATAAATAGAAATAATATACGGGAATGAAGGACGAATGATAATCGAATGTGGTAAATTAATCATATTTTTGCGGTGGATAGCGATGGTAAGTACTTGTAATGCTGGCTGGAGGACGATAAGGACAAAGAGAGAGAGAGAGAGAGAGAGAGAGAGAGAGGGAGATAACAATAGTGTAAAGAAGAAATGACATATGAAGGGAAAAAAGACAGGAATCTTCCTCGACTTCCGGCATGGTCAAGGATCAAAATTCAACGTCTCAACAGAAACAGTCCCAAAAAATTAGCTATATATCGGATCAAAACGCGCGCGTCTCAAGTGATTTTTGTTAAAAAAAGTGCTTCTTCCCCCAGAGTTTTTGACACACACAGAAAGAGAGAGAAAAAATATTCTGGATGTTGTCGAAATTGCAAATTAGTCACGTCTTTTCTTCCCTCGGTAGCTCCGAGTCCTTCCATGCTGCCGCCTATTTTTGGTTCTTCAGCTGGTTGGAGAGCCAGTCAAGGCCCTCGTAGAGGCCGTCTCCGCTAGTGGCGCACGTCGCCTGAATGTACCAGTTACGGTTACGCAGGGAATGCAGACCGAGCTTGTCCGTAATTTCCGCGGCATTCATCGCATTCGGCAAATCCTAGAAGCAGAAAAAGGCGAAAGGAGTTGGAATAGGCACGAAAATAGCCTTTAGAGAGACGAGGATAATCAAATTGGAAGATCGACAAGCAACAGGAAAAAAACACAGACAGGCATACACAAGCGGAAAACAGATACCCTGTTAGGCAGGCAGACATTTAACAGAGACAGACAACCACACAGACAGGCAGACAATACGGTAGACAGCAAAAAGGAGAAAGAGTAAGACCTATAATCAGTCCACAGACAACCCAGACACAGAGTAGGCAGACAAACAAGCAGGCACGTAGAAATGAAATGAGACAGACAAAAGGTAAGCAGGCATGTATACAGATACGACGTGACTGATAGGAAGGTAAATTGGAGCGGGCATAAGACAGGCAGACACGGTAGATAGACATTGGACAGACGTGAGCACAACGAGACAGGCAAATCTAAATGAGGTCAGGTAGACAGGAGACTTATGGCCGCGTAGTGGCGTACCTGCTTATTTGCAAAGATCAAAAGAACGGCATCACGAAGCTCATCCTCCGCCAGCATCCGCATCAACTCTTCTCGCGCCTCGCCGATTCGCTCCCTGTCATTGCTGTCCACCACGAAAATGAGACCTGCACAGGCACACAGACAGCACAGTTGTTATTTTACTTGCTACGAACAAAGATCTCGGTCCCTGGCAATCAATGGATATTGAACCATTATCATTGTGGAAAGTACAACTTCACAATCAATCAATTAGACATAAACCAAATGTGTTTTGATTTAGGCAACCAAATCAATCAATCAACCGAAGTCAACTATCACCTGTTACTCCGTCCTGAGGAAAAACCTCTGAGACGGCTAAGAAGAAATCACTAAACGAATATATAATTCCTGGCACATTGACAACATTATCAAATAAAAGAACCACATCAATCGGGTCGCAGAAAAGCAATAAACAATCATACATACAAGACAAGGGAAGATTCCAAATCCCTCATTATTTCATTTCGAATCTCTCCCACTACACCACGCACGAATCATGACTCTACCATCACTGAAAGCAGTGCCGATGGAACAATTGGCTTTTACGCTGGTCACCGACGACCCGGAGAGTAAGGAAAAACTCTTCCATTCAAATCAATCTGACAAAAGGTTAGCACAATAAATAGGAGCAAATCAATCAATCAACCGACTCGAAATATGCCAAACTTCTTGTCCGTTAAAATTCCACTATTTTTAACCTGAAGAAAGTCCTACCAGTAACCTAAAAAATTATTTAGAACCCAGGGATAAAGCTAACCAACAGATAAGCTTGATGGAATCAGACTCGCAGAGTAACGAGAGAAAACATATTCAGCAAAATGGAAGAGGAAGATTTCATATCCTCCTCCTCCCCCATGTTTTATCTCCCCCGACGTAAGACACTCACCTTGAGTATTCTGAAAGTAGTGTCGCCAGAGCGGTCGGATCTTGTCCTGGCCGCCGACGTCCCACACGGTGAAGCTGATGTTCTTATACTCGACCGTCTCCACGTTGAAGCCTATGGAGAAAAAGGTGAAGAAGGCCAATGAAAAATCACCCTCATTTTCTGTCTTCTTCCACTCCACCCAAAAACCCGTTTCAAAACTTTCCCCCAACTCACCGATCGTAGGAATGGTGGTGACAATCTCGCCCAGCTTGAGCTTATACAGGATGGTGGTCTTCCCTGCTGCGTCCAACCCGACCATCAGGATGCGCATCTCCTTCTTCCCGAACAGGCCCTGAAACAGCTTCTGGAACATATTCCCCATGATGGCGGAGGGGGGCGGGTCAAATAGGGAAAATGAGTCTGGAAGCGGAAAAAATTATATCAAAAATCCACGTCAAATTGCCACACAAGATGTCAAGGAGCTTGCAACGTTGCCAACTGCACGAGGCGCAGTGCCTTGAATGCAACACCCACACGCGTGTGAAGCACGGTGAAACGGACACGTGACACGGAAGTGTTGAACACACACACACGAACACGGCCTGGTGTGCGGCAAGCGAAACAGCGCTGTTGCAGTTGGGGTTATTCAACGCGTACAGGTGGTGCGAGGAGTGACAACACGGCCC
>LRSR01003185.1:0-10481 GCA_001579985.1 Hypsibius dujardini
ATGATTATAGATAATAAGGGGACAATAAACTCCTATTACGGTCACGCAATTTTAATATTTACAATACTACCCCGCCCTATTTAAAGCCACTTTTTTATCGGTGCCCGGCAGGAAAGTGTGGTCTAAGTTTGAGCCACTTTTTTATCGGTGCCCAGCAGGAAAGTGTGGTCTAAGTTTGAGCCACTTTTTTATCGATGCCCAGCAGGAAAGTGTGGTCTAAGTTTGAGCCACTTTTTTATCGGTGCCCAGCAGAAAATTGTGGTCTAAGTTTGAGCCACTTTTTTATCGGTGCGCAGCAGGAAAGTGTGGTCTAAGTTTGAGCCACTTTTTTATCGGTGCCCAGCAGGAAAGTGTGATCTAAGTTTGAGCCACTTTTTTATCGGTGCCCAGCAGAAAATTGTGGTCTAAGTTTGAGCCATTTTTTTATCGCTGCCCAGCAGGAAAGTGTGGTCTAAGTTTGAGCCACTTTCAACCGTTGCGTACATCTGCTTTTGACCCTCGATTGCTTTATTGATTGAGCTAAACTGTAGCCCCATTTCCCTGCTTGCTTTGAGGCATTTTCTTTTGAAATTGGGCTGTCAACCAAAACCTGAGAAGCCCATAAAACTCCGAGCAGCTTACAAATTGCGAGAAGCAGAGAGTTTGACTTTGGAGAACATGGTGCAGGACTTTTTGAGCCATGAAGAATTTTCCCACCAGCGTTAATCAATAAATCAAGCAATGGTACAAGCAGTAGCCAGAATTAGCTCAAACTTGGGTCACCCTGTTTTACTGGGTTCTGGTAAAAAATGGCTTTAAATCGGGCGGCCTAATATTAGGGCCGTTTTTTTTCACCAACGCTAATCAATAAATCAAGCGGTGGTACAAGCAGTGACGAGTATTGGCTCAAAATTGGGTCACCCTGTTTTGCTGGGTTCTGGTAAAAAATGGCTTTAAATCGGGCGGCCTATTGTGCCAATGTGTGTAGACCAGAGCTAATCAATAAATCAAGCAATGGTAAAAGCAGTGGCGAGTATTGGCTCAAACTTGGGTCACCCTATTTTGCTGGGTTCTGGTAAAAAAATGGCTTTAAATCGGGCGGCCTATTGTGCCAATGTGTTTAGACTTATCATTACCGAAGAGCGTGGGGTGATCGTAACGCTGGCAGGTCCTCCGAATTCCCCGGCCATAAGATGACGACTGCAATGGCGTGGTCCGATGAGGCGCGAAGCTTCACCAAATTATTCCACGGATCACTGCTACTGTAACAGCGAGATATATATGGACATTTATGTACGAACTTATTCACCTTCGATTTTTCGAGGGGAAAGCCGAGTTTAGGAGCTTACTTTTTTGAGCTTAAAAATAAGCTGAAACAAAATGGACGTGATTAAACGCGAAACTGACTTTTGTAGTGAAACTAAATGGGAGCTCCGATTGCTTCCGAGCTTCGCTGATTGATTGGTTGATTGCTTAAGTATTACCTCAGCCCCTCCCCCTTGTCATTCCTTACCTTAAAGTACCTTACCTTGTCATTCCACGTTCTCGTGCGAGTCGCGTGATGACCTCCCCGACTTGGACGCTGGACGTGATGGCCAGTGCGGTGTTACTGGATGTCACCTTCGTAGTACTGGCGCTCAACATCGTAACGGCACACTATAGAAAGACGAGAAGACATGAAGTAACAGTATTTGCGTTAGATCGAATAAATAAAATAATTTTACATAGAGCTCAATCGTCATTGATTGTTTTGACAGTCAAGTTTACTTTTACAGATTTTGGCAAGCAACTTTACCTTTAGCGATCTATTTGACCTTTAATGCTGTTTTTTGAAGATAAAGATTATCTTTTCAGGAAGGTACTGCGAATACCAAGTTATGATTACTCGCGATAGCAACAAATCATTCAGTAATCAAAGCGAAATGGTACCGATTGTAACCAAAACGAAATGTTACCGATTGTAACCAAAACAAAATGTTACCGATTGTAACCAAAACAAAATGTTACCGATTGTAACCAAAACGAAATGTTACCGATTGTAACCAAAACGAATGTTACCGATTGTAAGCAAAACGAAATGTTACCGATTGTAACCAAAGCAAATGTTACCGATTGTAACCAAAACGAAATGTTACCGATTCTATTTGATGAACAATTTTCCGCGTGACATTTCCTTAAAGCTGTATATCTCGCGGTATTATTATTAATTATTATTAATATAATTATTATTATTATTATTATAATTAATATAATTATTATTAATATTACCTGAAGAATCAGTACGAGAATGGGGACACACATCACAAACAGCAGTCGCAAGACTCGCTTCCGTCGAGTCGCCTGCGAGTCCTGGACGAGCAGCAGAAATTGGCGCGTCGTGTATGGACCCACACTCAACGTGCTGGTCACGCTAGGCCGCTCATATTGATCCTTGTTGATATCGCTGCCGCTGTCCATAATTTCTATCTAATTTGATTCCAGCGCTTTATCAATGATCACACACACTGCACAATGAACAGTGAACCCATCAGGCAAACTGCACGTTATGAAACATGCACTGCACCGGCGCACTGCACCGGCGCACCGCACTGGTGCACCGCACTGGCGCACTGCACTGGCGCACTGCACTGGTGCACTGCACTGGCGCACTGCACTGGTGCACTGCACTGGCGCACTGCACTAGCGCACTGCACTGGCGCACTGCACTGGTGCACTGCACGGGCGCACTGCACTGGCGCACCGCACTGGCGCACTGCACTGGCGCACCGCACTGGCGCACTGCACTGGTGCACCGCACTGGCGCACCGCACTGGCGCACTGCACTGGCGCACTGCACTGGTGCACTGCACTGGCGCACTGCACTAGCGCACTGCACTGGCGCACTGCACTGGCGCACCGCACTGGCGCACTGCACTGGTGCACCGCACTGGCGCACCGCACTGGCGCACCGCACTGGCGCACCGCACTGGCGCACCGCACTGGCGCACTGCACTGGCGGCGCACTGCACTGGTGCACTGCACTGGCGCAGTTCAGTGCGCCATTGCAGTGTATGTTGCATAACGTGCCAGGCAAAACTGCTTAAGGTGGAAAAAAAGCATTCTTCACGATCCGAGCTTAAAACTGGAAGTTCATCGCCAGATAATACTATGGAGAGTGCCTATATCAACCTGTTTGTTAAAGGTATGTACGTTTACTGTATTAGATCATAGTGTACTTATATGCTTTTGTCTTGGCAATGGACCATGATGATACAATACGATTCCAATCAGGGGCTCGTTTAAGGTCATTGCAGGTCGGAACCAGGACCCCTCATGGTGTAATCAGGGGGTGGGCAAAACGGGCCAAATGCACTTTTTCTCAAAATTGAACTTAAAATTCGGCCTTAAGTGAAAACTGTGACCCAAATATAAGGGGTGAAAAAAAACGGGGCTTTTTCGCTTGGCACTCGTTCAAGCAGGGTTTAATATTTAGGATTAATTTTTTGTGAGAAAGAAACGCGTTCTAAAAAATCCACCTAAAATGTATCAAGTTAGGGAACAACAGTTAACATCGAAAAAAACGAAATTGGGAGAGAAAGGAAAGATTTTTCCAGATGTTGACCAGCGACCTCTAACTCGACACAATGCGAACGGATTTTTATTAGGAGAAAGGGAGAAAGGGAGAGGGGCGGGGCTTGTAGCCTAGGCCCTAAACGAGCCCCTGATCCCAAGGCTTCTTCGGCGAGATAACAGGAATTTCGTGTCGCACGAGTTGAAAGTCTACCTGCCCTCCTCTGTTCTTCCCCTTGCGGATTCCGACACTACTCACAGGAACATCGTACCGTATTCCCCCGATCTCAAGGGACACTTTTTTGCCCTACCAGTTAATTTGATCCACCCCGGATCTTATCTGTTCATCCCCGTTTGCTATTGTTTACCTACAATCAATCAATCAACTGATTCAATGTCTACGTCAAGAAATGCCACTTAATCAATCAATCAATCGCTGCGACGTTGCTGTTAAATTTCAACCAATCACGAGACAGTGAATCCGATTGAACAGTCAACCGATGACTGGAGAGGGTGGGGCTTAACTGTCCCTTGAGATCGGGGGGAATACGGTACGTAAACACAGACGTAATGGATATCCTATGAGGTTTGCATCCGGTAACACTCGCCACTTAAAAGCGGTCTTTCATGCTGATGCGCATCATTTTATTGCAATCAATAATACTTAAAATGTTATTTGAAAGGATGCAGTTCATGTGCAATAGCAAACGGGGTCTACAAGTGCGTATGAAGTTTTTGTTTGTCTTTCTGTGCGGGCGGGAATATCCTTTCTATTTTTTCGTATAGTGGCATGACCATGTATTTGTCGTTCCAAGATGAATCATTGCACTCATCGGGTGGAAACTTACTTTTTGACATTTTGACATTTTCTCCAATCGTTCACCGCGAAACGAAAACAAGAAAAACTAGAACAGCCAAAAAAGATAATTTCACGTTCTAAGCCAGACTTGATCATTTTGTCTCAATCCGACAATCAACCACGAGGCTGTGCACTGAAATCGAAGATGACCAGAAATTAGCGATATTAAATGTTTTCTTAAATGCCTCGCACTCTTTCCTCAATATCTTTTTCAGTTTTTGTTCGTTTCCGATGAAATTACATTTTTAGAGTTACTACTTTAATTTCGTAAACGAAAACAGAAAGCTCTACTAAAATTCGAACGATCCGGGACTACCAAAACTCTTCAAACGACAGAAGGGAAGATGTCTTCCCTAAAAGTCATGCGCCGTGCCCACCGCGTCATCTCCGATTCTTATTCTCTTCAAATGACACAATCACACAATCAACGGCATCAAAGTAAAGCCCAGACTCGTTTTCACACAAATAATGCATTTTTATTTGTGGCGAAGACAAATTTGCTGAAATCTAGCCATGTAAACTGAGACTGACAATCAGCACTTAAGAGTGACGAAAAATAAAAAATTTCTGATCAGCAGGACTCCTGGACTCGTCTACTGTATTGACTTTGGAACATATTCAACAAAAAGTTAGTCGATCAACAATCAACCGAATGAACAGCACATGACTTTCAATCAAGCAATCAATTGAGGGTACACAGTTCCAAGTCTATTGAGGCAATTGATTGCTTGATTGAAAGTCATGTGCTGTTCATTTGGTTGATTGTTGATTGACTGACTTTTTGTTGAATATGTTCCAAAGTCAATACAGTACACGAGTCCAGTACAGGAGTCCAGTACAGGAGTCCAGTCCATGTTTTTAGATCGTGCCACATTTTAGTGTTCATTTACTTCAGCAAAACTCTTGGTGGCTAGTCAAAAGTTTGCCTTGCTCAATCTTAAGCAAGTGATGTGGAATGCAAGGGAATTTCAGCCATTTTGTTGGTTCACGGGGAATGTGAAAAAAAACGTAAACAAAGTCATATTGAAGCAAATGGAAGGAAGACTGAAATATATTTTTTTTTTCTCTACTTCAACTGACAAGGGGTCGGAACGGTAACCGACACGCCAATCTGCCTGAATTTTTTTTCGCAGATAGTGAACTAAATATGCACATTTTAGAAATATATTTTGTCTGCCCTCGAGTTCTGGTCTTGGCGAGAAAAAAATCGAACGTTTCTTTATTGCATTTAATCGCTTAACCATTGACGTCATTGGTTGATTGCTTGATCAAGTCAATGGTTAAGCGGTTCGAGCAAAAAGGACCTTCGATTTTTGTTCTCGCCAAGACCCGAACTCGAGGGCAGACAAAATATATTTCTAAAATGCGCATATTTAGTTCAGGATCTGTGAAAAAAAATTCAGGAAGATTGGCGTGTCGGCTACTATTCCGACTCCTTGTGCTGTGCCAAATGGCTTGTCAAGGGTTAGAGCTTACAGCGCCCCCTGTGCTGTCAGGGAAGTTGTGCCAAATGGCTTGTCAAGGGTTAGAGCTTGCAGCGCCCCCTGTGCTGTCAGGGATGTTATGCCAAATGGCTTGTCAAGGGTTAGAGCTTACAGCGCCCCCTGTGCTACCAGGGAAGTTATGCCAAATGGCTTGTCAAGGGTTAGAGCTTGCAGCGCCCCCTGTGCTACCAGGGAAGTTGTGCCAAATGGCTTGTCAAGGGTTAGAGCTTGCAGCGCCCCCTGTGCTGTCAGGGTATTTGTGCCAAATGGCTTGTCAAGGGTTAGAGCTTGCAGCGCCCCCTGTGCTGTCAGTGAAGTTGTGCCAAATGGCTTGCCAATGGTAAGAAATTACGTTTGTCCCATCGCACTCGCCACTGTTTACCGATCATCACTTTCGCTGCGCTTTTTTCCGGATTCAGAATTCCAACGTCTGCAATGCAGTATTGCTGATTAATCCTTTCGTATTGGGAGTTTTTAATTTTCCCGTAAAAAATGCTGACGCCCCGTTTTACCCTCTCACAGGATGAACAATTCGTTACTGTCACAATCCGTGTGCCTTTCGCCAAGGCAAGTCAAAAGAACCGGATTGTGTTGCGCAATTCGGAGTAACAGATCAATCAATCAACGACTCTCCGGCCAGGTGATTTCCCGGAAAATGTGAATCAGCTGTTTTCTCCACTTTCCAGGTCTCCGAAGCCGAGGTTGAGGTGCTCGACAACGAACTTCATTTCTACTCAAAACCTTATCATCTCAGGTACTAAAATTCCCACTCTAAACTTTTGCCGTTTACGTTTGCCAAAAATATTTTTTTTCATTTCAATCGAGCATAGGCTTATCGATCAATCAAGCATAGGCTTATCAATCAATCAAGCGTAGGCTTATCAATCAATCAAGCGTAGGCTTATCCATCAATCAAGGATAGACTTATCAACCAATCAAGGATAGACTTATCCATCAATCAAGCGCAGGCTTATCCATCAATCAAGCGCAGGCTTATCCATCAATCAAGCGTAGGCTTATCAATCAATCAAGCGTAGGCTTATCCATCAATCAAGCGTAGGCATATCAATCAATCAAGCGTAGGCTTATCAATCAATCAAGCACAGGCTTATGAGTCAATCAAGCCTAGGCTTATCAATCAGTCAAGCGGAGGACTTGAATGAACACTTTAAAGCGCCGTCGCGTCTGCTTAATCCATCAATCAACCGCTTGCAGGCTTTACTTCACCGGTGACGTTGTGGAAGAGGGACTGCAAACCGACTATCACTGCTCGGAAGGTAACTTTTTCGGTCTGCTCAAGTGACGAAATGGTTTTTCTAATAATCGCAATGTTTATTAAATATAGTGGTGTTTTTTATTGAGAAATTATTTAAAACACTGAAATATAATTCTAATATATCTCTTTAAGTCGACAGCTCACTAATTGTAATCTTTAAAGTATGGTGGAAAAAGTGGTGGGCCGTACGGGTAAAACGTGTCAGTCAAGCTTTGATTGATTTAGGTCACAATACTGCTCATCTTAAGAATTTTAAGCATTTGTCTGTTGGCCAATAAATCAATCAACAATTAAGCAAATCAAATGTGCGGTTGTCCCACACGGCCCACCACACGAGTGTGCGTAGTACCTACTACCTAGCCAATTAGCCATTAGACGGACTATTTAATAGTGAAGCGTTAACTAGAAATGATGGTAAATAGCACGTACATCGGAACACCAACTACGGTGTTAGGTCTATCAACAGGAAGTTTAATAGATAACAAGTTTATTAGACTGAAAGTATAGATATGTAGAGAATGAGAACTGGAAGAAAGGAAAGAAGATGTATAACTGCCCCTAAAACTAATAGAACATATAATTATATAGTGAAGTGTTAACTAGAAATGATGGTAAATAGCACGTACATCAGAATTACATACAAGTAATTAGCTGTAGCAGCAGGATAGGGTTAATAGGGTAGATAGAGTTACTAGGTAAGGTACTAGTGAGTCAAATAGCTGTAATGATTGTGTATGAGGACTTGCTGGGCGTGGTCTAACAGTAGGAAAGGGAGGAAGTCGAGGAAGTGATTTAGACTAGAGAAAGCATTCTCTTGTATAGAATCATCAATAGACCAGGATGGAACGCACAAGTTTCTACCGACATACAATCAACGAGAAGATTGAGTACACTGGGGGGTCCGGGGCATGGACAAAAGGGTCAGGGGGTGGTTTTCTAACAATCGAACAATCAACCACCTGACCTGCAGTGTTTGCTACGTTTCTACTTTTTTCCCCATTTTCAAACATGCCTTTTCAGAGGGAATTCACATTTCATATGCACTTTCCGCTACCTCGATATTTTTAAATACGGTAAATTATTTACAAAAATTGCGTGATTTGATATTTTGACTGCTATGCCTCGAGGAAAGTCTCTTGATCCCGACATAGACCGAGCTGTTTTTCGACTAAGGAGCAAATCTACTGAATGGAGAGAAATTGGCTGGATCTTCGATGATATCATGAAATTTTAAGCTTTCATCCATTTTGTACATGGCTTCATCCTTTACATCAACCGGATAATAAATTCCTTGTTTGAAAATGGAATAAGGCAACCGCTGCAGGTCAGGTGATTGATTGTTAGATTGTATGAAAACCACCCCTGCTCCGCCTTTTTGCACATACCCCGGACCCTCCAGTGTACTCAACCCCCTGACCACCCCCTTGCTCCGCCCCTTTTGCACATACCCCGGACCCTCCAGTGTACTCAACCACCTGACCACCCCCTTGCTCCGCCCCTTTTGCCTATACCCCGGACCCTCCAGTGTACTCAGTCTTGTCGCTGATTGTAGCGAGACACTGTACGTTGCAATAGCTGAATAAGTACCGTATTCTCTCCATCTCAAGGGACAATTGTCTGCCCCACCAGTATATTTGCACCACTCCGGGCCTTCATTGTTCAATGTTATTCACCATGCTGTACTCGTACGTGGAAGGGGCTATTACTCTGGACACCTTTATTGCAATAACACTCAATCAAGCGACTAGTCGTTACGCTGAACAATTCCAGACTTCACTAAAGCATTCCGAATGCACGCATCTGTGATTTTCTCCCAGGCTTCAGAAATGAATTCAATAACTATCAATAAAAAAGATCAAATCTTGGCATCTCAAGTTTTTGCGAATATATCAATCAACTGCCGGATAGAGGCTGCGAAGTGTTCAGCCAATCACAAGAAAGTGAATCTGAATGAACAGTCAATCGAGTGACGGTCTATGTCGTGGGGGGGGGTGGCCCGAGTTTGAGCCAAACATCCAACCGTTTGTCTTGGCTGAATAATGATTTTAGCTCAGCTGTTTTACGCTGAATGATACAGCTGTGGTTGCAACAGCTTCCGGCTGTAAGTCGGACCACCCTTTTTTGGCGTAAACATAGACCCCTAATGCATTGGTGAATTCCCACAAACCATGAGCGGCAAAATTGATTGCTTGATTTTTCCAACGGCTCAATTGAATATTCTTTCTATTGATCGATTGATTGATTGAGAAGGGCATCTCCTCAGCCTGTTACTCCACGGAAAGTCAGGGCTCCTTCAGAGGAATGCCGTTCTGGTCGTGCCGGTCCATCACTTTTCGGGACCGATTCTCACATTAGCCGAAATAACGGCCGATGGGTCTTCCCTCCACCCTGCATCAAAACAAATTGCCCTGACTTTCCGTGGAGTAACAGGTTGAGGAGATGCCCTTCTCAATCAATCGATCAATAGAGAGAATATTCAATTGAGCCGTTGGAAAAATCAAGCAATCAATTTGGTCGCTCATGGTTTGTGGGAATTCACCAATGCAACAGGGTGGTCTATGTTTACGCCAAAAGAGGGTGGTCCGACTTATAGCCGGAAGCTGTTGCAAACACAGCTGTACATTGTACTTGTGTGCTTATTTTTTTGGTGTGCTAGCCCGAGTTTTAAGACAATTAAAAAGTGGATGCTTGTGTAACATTAAATTTGGCCTTAATTTAATCCCTGCCCGACCGTGCCATTCGTACGCAATCATTATTTGGAAAATGAAATAATTTCAGCGAGTTTCGACATTAAAGTGCGGAAAAAAGTGCCCGGGACAAGGTTCACCGATCTGGAGATGATCACGAAGCTCCTCACTCCGCCCGGCTCGTGGACGCTGATGGGGCCGGCCATCGAGGAGCTGGACAGCGGATTTGACACACCGGTGTCGGAGGACTTGGAGGCTTCGAAATCGGAGACTGACTCCAAGTTTGACTGGCTCTTGCCGCAGTCGATGCCGGAGGAGGAGGTCGGTGCGGGGGACGCCACCTTGGGCCGACATAAGTACGGCTTCGGACTGCAGCAGCACGGGGTCTTTCGCGGGTTGACGGAAGAACTGCGTCTGGTTTTGGACGTCAAGGATGTCGACAGTTTGACGCCGGGGCAGGTGCGTGCAGCGCGGGAGGAGTTGGAGGCGGAGGCTTTCGAGGAAGAGCACTACCTGTAAGTCGTGGTTAGTTGATCGATCGATTGATTGATTGGTTGGTTGATTGATTGACATTTGCATTTATTTTCAGGGCTGATCTATTCTACAACGAAGAGATTGACGAATTGTTGAATTTTAAGCCGTGGTGG
>LRSR01003186.1:0-11783 GCA_001579985.1 Hypsibius dujardini
AAGCAACTTACCATCTGCCCTTAGTCTTCAATCAATCAAGCAACTTACCATCTGCCCTCAGTCTTCAACCAAGCAACTTACCAACTGCCCTCAGTATTCAATCAAGCAACTTACCATCTGCCCTTAGTCTTCAATCAATCAAGCAACTCACCAACTGCCCTCAGTCTTCAATCAAGCAACTTACCAACTGCCCTTAATCTTCAATCAAGCAACTTACCAATTGCCCGCATGCTTAGTGATCTTCACAAATCTTCAATCAAGAGATCAATCAATCAATCGAGACAGCAGGGTCTTATGTTAGCCACCGGCGGAGGGTAACCTCTCCGATTTGCTCCGTTTAGGGCAATTCAGACGGAGCGGTGGGCAAACAGCCCGGGGGCGTGGCTACAGCTGCGCCTTAGCATCGCGTCGCTACAGTGCTGGATTTGGCAGACCGATGATTATAACATAAATATTACCTTGAGGCATTTGAAACGGTACGGTCTGGAATGCTTTCAGGTTTTGCGCCTTGAGAAAAGAGCTCTTTAGCACCCGTTCCCGCTGGCTCAATTACATAACGGGGTTCAGTTTATATGAAGTATTAAATAGATATTTAATAACATTTAATTTAAATTGAAAAATTGGCATGATATTAGTATGTATGCCGACCAAAGTGCTTATTTCATTTAAAATAATACAAAAATATTTTTGGCATTCGAAATAAAATTAAAATAATATCCAATTGTATATAGTGAATTTATGGCTTAAATTAATTATTGAATTAGAATACAAAAACGCCATACAAAATACACTTTCTCATACGTTTCAGCCCACACGGCACACCAATATTCAGATCTGGCGCGCTGTATGGATCAATTCTTAGAGCTGTTTATTTATTTATTTTTATTTCGAAGGAGTTCTTCTCCTACTGGAATCCAAATTGTGTGCCTTTTTTTAAAACGCTTCCGAAGCGGATTCAGGATTTCAAAGCTAAAACCTCAAAGCTGGACCGATATTACATGTGTGCAGTGAATCGCTGCGACAGAGAATTCCCCTGAAAACGCTCTTTTGAACTTCCTTCGTCCTTCTAATCTACTTAATACTACCGGCATAACTATTCATCAAGCAGCAGATGGATTGTTGAAGAAATCCATTGGGACTGGTCTTTACGCGGGTAAGACTTTCATTGTCTGTGCGCGATCGCTTTATCGGATTGAGTCCCCTTTGATTGATTGATTGATTGATTGATTGGTTGATCGATTGATTGATTGATTGATTGATTGGCTAATTGGTTGATTGGTTGATTGATGGGATGGATTGATTGGATTGGTTGATGGATTGATTGATTGGCTTGTGTACCATTAACATAAGCCACGTCGACACAGCTGACATCCCTTACGTTTTAGTGTGATCTCTTATCCATCCAACTTCAGTGGAAAACCAGATTTACGGATTATCCTATTAATTTACCCCTTTTTTCTTCTGCAATGACCTCTTTTGTTCGGATTCCTGAGGAATTTCCACAATTGGTCTAACGGTAATTTTCGTTGATTTACTAAAGTGTCTTGGTCTTTCCATTGATTGATCGATTGAAGCAATGAGTAAGTACATGTCCATGAAATTTCGACGGATCCAGACGCAAAATTTTATCAAATTTATTTTATTTAATATTTACCAGATGTGTGAGGTAGGTTAGCACTGCGTCAAACGGAATTTGATGAGACATTAATTTGGCGGGGGTATTTGAGAATTTCAGTTCAATCGACTGAACAATCAATCAATCAATCAATCGACGCTCTGATTAATCTTTTATTCCACTGGTCAATCAATCAATCGACGCTCTGATTGATCAGCTTTTATTCCATTTGTCATTCATTCATGCACCTTCCATTTTCTGTTCACAGAAACAGCTCGCAGCACATCCATTTCACTGTTGGAATTCAATTCTCTCACCGCTTCCGGTCTACACCATGGCGGGATGGTTGAAACAGGGTCTCAGCAGCCTCGGCGAAGGCATCTCCACCCTCACCAAAGAGATTCTGGCCGAAGAACCGCCCGACCACCACGGCGACTTCTCCGGGGCTCCTCCCGCCGCCACGTCCTCCTCCGGCGGGGATGGACGGACCAGCAGCCACTCTTTCGAGGCGTTGGGCGCACGCGCCGAGATCGAACGGCTCCGAGCGATGGTGATCGAGCTGGAAGAGCGCTCAACCCAGGCCGAAGCTCTCGCCAACGCAAAGTACCAACAAGTGGTGCGGGAACTGGAGAGCGTCACCGTCTTGCAGCGCAATGAGATTTCCCAGCTGCAACAGCAACTGAGTTCCCATCACGTGGGCGGTGTGTCCAACGGTCAGCCGGTTCAGGGTGGTGACGCGGACGTTTTCCGCGATATCGACCTGTTCTCGAGCTCTCCGCCGCCGCCGTTGCCGGAACTCTTTCCCAGCCGAGACGGCGTGAGTCGGAGCCGGTCCTTTTCACCGGACGACGGAGGCCGGGGACACCCGCATCTCTCGCACAGGGACTCCTCGTCGCTCGACGCCGGTCTCGTGGAGGCGCTGGAGACGGAGCTGCGGGAGAAGGACAGCACCATCCGGCATCTCACGCAGGAGATTGCTCGGTCGAAGGCCAGTATGGCAGAGCGGGAGTCGGTCGTGCCGACGACGAGTGCAGCAAGATCTGAGGCGGAGATGCAGACGGAGCAACTGGAAGCAGTAGTCGTGATTCCCAGAACGGCTCACACGGAAACGCAAACGCCGGCTTCGATGATTTCTGATATGAAAGTCCAGACGGAAACCGAGCCGACACCTTCTTCCCCAACTGCGGAGACGGAAGTGCAGACAGATCAGCAGGAGATCCAGACAAGTGAGCAGGAGATCCAGACAAGTGAGCAGGAGACCCAGACAAGTGAGCAGGAGACCCAGACAAATGAGCAGGCAGATGAGCAGGAGATCCAGACAAGTGAGCGGGAGATCCAGACGGAAGAAGCTACACCTCAGGCAGTAGTGCAATTAGATCAGTACGTCCAATCGGATGAGAATTTCGCGTTGGAAGCTGCAGCCACCTCGGCGGAAGCGATTGATGTGGCGACGATGTGCGAGATCCGAGCGGCGATGAGTGATGAGGGTGTTCAGGTGGATGGAGAGGATACTGGTCGCACAGTTGTACGGCCGGAAACCGTGACGGCGGAGGCTCAGACGGAGTTGGCATTGGAAGAGCTGACGATGGCGCCGACGGTTGATGCGGGTGTGCAGCTTGACTGGGAGATGTCGGACGTTGACTGCCAGACGCCATTGCCGCAGGTAACAGATCAGGCGATCCAACAGAATCCGGACATCAACCGGACATGCACGTCCGACCGCGAAACTCAGTCTGCAGCGACAGCAGAATCGTTCGATTTCTCCACGCAGACCGTTGACGAAGCGCCTTCTCAAGCGGAACGCATCCCAACCGTCGACGCTGTCGTCCAAACCACAGAATGGCCCACCGTCTCCCAGGAGACCCAGTCCACCCAATCCAATCCCGACGTATCCGACCGCGACAGTCAGAGCGAAATCACCGGCGACGTGATCCTCGTCCAGGTAAAACGGGCGGACAGACTTGAAATCGTTGGCTTTTGAGTCGATTTTGATGAACGGTGCGAAAAGACGGAATCAGGACTCATTGATTGACTGATTGCATATGCGGCTAATTCAAATGAGATACCAACGATCGATTGATTGATTGATTGCATATGCGGCTAATTCAAATGAGATACCAACGATCGATTGACTGATTGCATATGCGGCTAATTCAAATGAGATACCAACGATCGATTGATTGATTGCATTGTTTTTTGACGCTTACTGCCTCGTTGCAGGACTATTCCCGCGTGGTTGAAGAAAACCAAGTGCTCCACAGTCAGCTGGGCACGCTGACCGTCACGCACGACCGCTCCCGTCGGGAGGTGGACCGACTTCGTGCCCACCTCCTGACCGTGGAACAAGGGTTCGAGCAGGACTTTCAGCTGGCCGCCGAGCGTGAACAGGATCTCCGCGAGTTGGTCCAGCAGCTGGAATCGCAGGTGGCCATCGGGACGGCCTCCGAGGCATACCACACCAACGAAGTGCGGGCCAGTCTGGCCGACCTCTCCGCGCAGGTCCGCATCCTCACCGAGGCACGCGATCTCTCCCTGGCGGAGCTGCACGGCGCGGAGAAGCGGAACGGCGAGCTGGTGCAGTCGCTGTCGAGTCTGCGGCTGGCCGTCGAGCACCTCAAGCTGGAGCACCGCACCGAGAGCGAACAGGAGAAGGAGCGCGCCCGGCGGAACGTCCGCAGTTTGGAGAGCCAGGTGCCGCTTTTTGACCTGTTCCTTTTGTCAAATAAGGTGTCCGAATTTATATTTAAATGTTCCTCTAATTGAAACTTTCGCTTTCTAACAGGTGCAGGCGTTGACCGCCAACTCGGCCGACTTGGAAGCGCGACTGGCGGAAAGCAACCGTCTCCTCACGTCCGATGCACGAGCCGTCGAGGAGGCCGCGGCGATGGCCGGGCAGTACGGCGAGCTGCTGCGGCAACTGGACGAGAAGTCGCACCAGCTGACGGCGCTCCAAGAGGAGGTCGCCAGGAAGGAAGGAGCACGCGTCGACGCCGCGCTGATGAAAAACATGCTGATGGGCTATCTGGTGGGCCCACGGAGCGTCCAGGCGGACATCCTACGGATGATGATGGCGACGCTCAACTTTGACGAGCTGGAACGGCAGAAAGTCCAAAGCAATCAGACCTCGACGTTGCGGGCGCTCTTTGGGTCCGCGACGTCCTCCCCCTCGTCGGCGGGGAAAGCCACGCACGAAACGGACGATTCGTTCAGCAATATGCTGGTGAAGTTTATCGAACAAGAGAGCAAGCCGAAAGCGGGAACGGCGGTGCTGAACGGAGTGCCGGTACCGGACGGGGTGCTCCGGAAGCCTTCGACCTCGGCGACCTCAGCGACCTCGGCGACCTCCCCGCATGTCTTCACGCATTCCCGTCCGCTGAACAGTCAACGGTCTTTCACGACGACGGGCTCCGCGGCGGTGGTCGGGCGCACCAACACCGCCACGGATCCGTCCATGGCGCAGGACCGGATGTTGGAGGATATCCTCAACGGACCGGGTGATGCCGACAGTGACAGATCCAGGAATGTTGATATCGTTTAAAGATATTTTTCCACGTTTTTTCTCTCACGAAAACGACACGTCGTTCGTTTTGCCCGTTTGGTTGCGTTTGAAAAAGTTATTTCGACTCATGGCTGTTGCTTTTGGTGTGAGGGAGGAGTCCTGGAATGGGCCACCCTGGAATCAGAACTTCCAGACAGGTTTTGGCTATCACCAAGGCCCCGCTGGAACGGGCATCAGATGGGAAGAAACGTTTTGGGAACATGATTGAAAAACGAAATAATTGAATGGTAGCAAAAGCTCACTATAGAGGGCGCTCTCTGTGCAGTGGCTTATTTGGTTTGGATTATTTTGCGACAGAGCGCCCCCTGCCAACCGGTGGCCCATTCCCGAACTAAATTCATCTAAAAATAAGCCAAGACTAAACTAAAACTATCTGTACATAATCATCACATGTGTAGTTGTATATAAGTCTTTATTCGCAGAACACAGAGGAGGAAGAACCTCGGAGAACGGTGAATGTGAATGATCATTGCTTTTCGGACATTGAACTTTGCTTCGGCTCCAGCCTTCAGGTGCGCGACGACGCGCCACACCCACGCACCTCCCCATCTTAAAGGCAGCCGGCCAATCGGCAGCCACAATTTGGCGCACGTAAAAGACAGGCCACACCCACGCGCCTCCCCATCTTAAAGGCAGCCGGCCAATCGGCAGCCACAAGTTGGCGCACGTAAAAGACAGGCCACACCCACGCGCCTCCCCATCTTAAAGGCAGCCGGCCAATCGGCAGTCACAATTTGGCGCACGTAAAAGACAGGCCACACCCACGCACCTCCCCATCTTAAAGGCAGCCGGCCAATCGGCAGCCACAAGTTGGCGCACGTAAAAGACAGGTCACACCCACGCGCCTCCCCATCTTAAAGGCAGCCGGCCAATCGGCAGCGCCTTTGACCTGCTATTCTAGATAGCGGTCTGAGGGAAGGGCTCTGGAATGGGCCACTTGATTTTCCGTACCCTGGAATGGGCCGTTGGAATCCCCCCCCCTCCCTTGCAATATACACGCTGTTCGAATTTTCGTCCTTGACCAACTGACGCGTAGCCAGTGAGTCATCTGACGATGAGCAATCCGATTGAAGATTAAATCACGCGATGACTCATCACTTTCTATCCGTTGGCCAATCTGATCGCCGAATGGGCCGCCGGCTCGCAGTGCGCGCACAGGCTTTGGCGGCTTAACACACATACAGACAGAGACAGAGACAGAGACAGAGCGAGAAAGAGAGACGCAGACAGGCAGACTCCCCTGAGACTACATTCCTGGCAGCTGCAACAAAGCGCTCAGTGAGCTTCACGCAGTGTTGTCTTCTTTCCCATTCCACGGCATTTCGTCACACGACATAAAATTCAGCCGGACCGCTGGACTGCCTGAATCCGTGTCCTTCAGCGTGGGAGTGAATTAATCGATTGATTGAATGGCTTGACTGACCGGGTTTCGTCATTGTATCGCGGACTGATCCCGTGTGAACTGACCCGCTGCCCTGGACCCCGCAATTCATTCATTCATTCCCAACAAGGACAGCTGTCGCACGATCCGTCCGCCTGGTCGGTCCATCGGCGCTTCATTCACCGGCGTCGGGTATGTGCTGGAGCCCGGAAACCTCGGCTAAAAGTGAGTGGAAACTTTTTCTGCGTAGCGTTGATTAATCAATCAATCAATCAATCAATCAACATTCGTTAATCAATCAATCAATCGACCTGCGTTAATCAATCAATCAATCAATCAATCAACATCCGTTAATCAATCAATCAATCGACCTGCGTTAATCAATCAATCGATCAATCAACCTGCGTTAATCAATCAATCGATCGATCAACATGCGTTGATCAATCAATCAATCAACAGGCGTTAATCAATCAATCGATCAACACGCGTCTCATTACTTTCTCGTGTGCTCTTCTGTACTGCTTGTCTCCGATCTGAACTGATTCCACGTATCTAATTTTTAATTTTAACATGCACAAATCATTTAGATTTCTTTCCGTTAGCAGGATTGGTGGGGGAATTTTTTATAACGTGCTCAATTAATTTTTTATTCTTTTTTACTGCACTAATCAATCAATCAATCGATCCATTGATGCAATGAATGGTTAAGTCGGTTTATTTTTCGCTGTAGCTTTCCTCATGGATGATTTCGATTACGACGAAGCGGAGCGGCGAATTCGTCTGCGCAGATCCGCTGGACACGACAGAGCAGTCCACTCGGAGAGGGGAAAGGGAGTGGCGACGGAAGTTGAGCAGGCGCCGTTGAGGAGACCGGGATTGCATCTGTTGCAGACGTTCAACGGACTGCGCGTTTTGCAGCGACCCGGTGAGGTGGACGACCAATTGTATGGGAATCTACGGGATATGAATGATGCCATAGAGCGCAAGTATCAAATGGATGAGCCGAGTCTGGAGGATGCGACGAATTTCGACCGGTGGACGTCGCTCGTGCCGACGGAAGTCAGCGCTATCACGGAATTCCCAAAACAGTTTTTTGTAAGTATGGATAATAGATAGACAAACAGACAGACACACAGACATACAGACACACAGACACACAGGCAGGCAGACACACAGGCAGGCAGATAGACAGACAGATAGACAGACAGACAGACAGGCAGACAGACAGACAGACAGGCAGGCAGGCAGGCAGGCAGACAGACAGACAGACAGACAGACAGACATTTTTTATTTAAATTTGGACACGTTCTAATCATGGTTCTTCCTTTTCAGAAGGCTCGAAGTGCATTCCGCTTTCGAAAGCACTACTGGGGCGTCCAAAATTACCCCCTCGCGGAGCCACCAACCCAGGCAGAACTTGCAGGCCTTGACGCTCCGTCCCCGCGAAAGCGACCCGACGGCGGACCGGGCTTCTTCCCCGCCTTAACTAAGGAGATTAGCTCACTCCGCCAAGTCGGTCCACACTGCAACCTCGTCACCCTCCTGGACGTGTTCTGCCTCGGCAGCACCATCGACGACCTCGCCGTGGTGCTGGTCTTCCCCGACTGGGGCTACACCCTCCACGACATCCTATCCTTCCCGGATGCCAAGGCGCGGATGGATGACAGTCCGGTAATGCGGCGCCGAATGTTCCAGCAGGTGTTGCGGGGCTTGGCGCACATCCACTCGAAGAAGATCATCCATCGGAATATCACCTCCAGCAGTGTGAAGGTGGATGAGAAGGGTTGTGTGCGGATCGGCAGTTTCAATTACGCCATCGTGTCGGATGTGACGGTGAGAGCGGCGCCCTTCCCCGAGGAGGACTTTCCCAAGGCGTTGCAAGACACCTACGACCATTTGGCACCGGAAATCCTGCTGGGGAGGTTGGTCATGGGGCAGACAGTGCGACTGGCGAGCACTCAGACAACTCCTAAACTCAAGCAGCCGGATGGTCTGTCTAGCAAACAAACGGACAGGCAGACTGATGTACAGTCAGGCAAGCAGAGTAACAGACAGACAGACAAACAGACAGACAAACAGACAGACAAACAGACAGACAGACAGACAGACAAGCAGGTAGGTAGGTAGACAGACAGACAGACAGACAGACAAGCAGACAGACAGATCGAGTGGGACGCAAGAGTACGTATGAACAGAACATGGACGAGAGATACGGCGGACAGACCAACAGAGGTTCCTCGTGGTCCTACGACTGTGTGAATGTACCAGATGCCTTACTGGTGTTCTTGCAGTAAAAGTTACCGAAGGAGTTCGGACATCTGGAGTGTCGGCATGCTTCTCGCGGAATTGTACCTCCATCGGACGCTTTACACCCCTCTTCCCTCACTTCCAATTCCCGGCACGGACCATTTCATTCCCTTGGAACGGAGTCGCCACACGTCACTGCCTGTAATTCTCAACATGTACCGGCTCTTCGGCACACCCACCGATGAGACCTTCCCCGACTGGTGGACATTCCCCTACTCACATCGCTCCTTCCCGGACTGGCCGGCCGGAAAATTGGCCCCGCTACTGCGGGACCTACCGAGTGACGCGCGAACCCTTGTGACGGCAATTCTGCGTTATGACGAATCCAAGCGGCCAACCGCTGTGGACCTTCTACAGAGCGTCGGAGTAGACACGTGAGACGTAAATGTTCGGCACTCTTGTCTGTAAGTGATATTTCCGCCTTTTTTATTCAGCGACTGTCTGCGTTGATATTTTCAATTGCACAAGTGGTTCTTCAGTTTTCCAGACGTTTTCGCTCTTTTGATTCACGGCTGGTTCTCTTATTGTGTACTACCGAGTCTACCTGCTTTTGCCCGATCTCTTGACTAACGATTTATATCTTGATTTTTTTTTTGCTGGAATGGCCTACTGAAACCTAATCACCGTAGGTTGAATAAGTTGAATTGGTTGAAATGAGAATAATATAAGATCGATCAGCAACTGCGAAGTTTATATTGCCAGCTAGACAGACAGAACGAAGCATTAGCAGATAGAAAAGGACCACAGACAAGCGGACAGACAGGCAGTCACAGACAGACAATCAGACAGTCAGGCAGGCAGGCAGGCAGACAGACAGACAGGCAGGCAGACAGACAGACAGGCAGACAGACAATCGGACAGACAGGCAGTCAGGCAGACAGACAGACAGACAGTCAGGCAGTATCGTAAATGTCTTCATTCGTTTCATGCGTTTTATGTAAAAATTAGATTGGGATAGGAAGTGTTAAAGAATTACTGTAGCAGCTCCTCGATGAGCTTAGACCCAAGTCACCACAAAGTATTAAGACAACAGTATTGAAAAAATCACAGATAGCTTTTGAAGTTTCTGAAACGGAAGCCAAAGACGCGGAAGAACGACGCGAAACCCTGCCCAGAAAAAAGGGGGGAAAAGATCACCCGAAAGCCGAGTAACTGCTGACGCCTGGATGCGATAGGAATAACCCGCGTTCCTACTTTATATGGCAACAATGGATTTTGCTGAAGCGAAAACAAAAACAGCTCGATGTCTGTTTCTTCTCTTCGCGCGGGGTTTTTTCTTAGCGACGTCCTCCCCATCCGCCGTAGCTGCCGCCGCCGTAGCTTTTGCTGTAGTGGTCGCTGGCAAAGACAGCCTTGGCATAGCCGGTGTCACCCTGTCCGTACTTGGAGTACACATGGAAGCCGGGAATTCCGTAGTAAAAGTCGAATTTGTCGTAATACGGTCTGGGAAGGAAGAAAACGGAATTCGTTCAAAAAACGCTGTCATAAAAATTGCTTCAAAAACCGCAGAAACAATCGAAGTATTCGGAATTAGTACGAGGAGAAGTCCGTATTTCGGTTCACCCTCCAATTGGTCCGTAAATCGGTTCACTCATGCATTTCTCTTTGACGGCGGGTGCTTGATTGTTTGATTTGCTGTATTATACTCTAATTTGCTATATCACTTCTAAAAATCAAGCAATCAAGCACCCATCAGAGAGAAATCCCTGAGTGAACCGATTTACGGAGCAAGTTGAAGGTGAGCCGAAATACAGACTTCTCCTCATACCCGTATTTATCCCCGTATCCGCCGTATCCGCCACCACATTCAATCAGGCACACCAATGCAGCCATCAAGAGGGCAACGAGGACCTGAAACGAATCCAGTCGCACTTTCCAAAACGTGAAAAAATAAAATATCCTTGGAAAGAGGGGAATACTTTTCAGTGACTCACTAAACGGTTGGCCATTGCAGATTTTGGACGGATCGCCTGACAGGAACGAAGGGAGCAAAGGGAACAGAGGGAACAAAGGGAACAAATGAAGGGAATGTGATTGTAAAAGGAAAGCAGATCGATTGACGGTCTTGCATTACGAAATGCAGTCGGTTTTATAGCTGTCCAAACGGAATCCGCACAGCGGAGTGCTGAACGAACCGGTTGTTCCTGTCGTATGTGTAGGGGTACCCTAAAGTACCGTGAAGTTCGAGTTCACGATCAGCGAACGTTCCGTTCCCCCTGACTGGCCGGCGCGTTCTCATTTCGGAAACGTTCGAACCTCGGCGTCGCACACAGATCCGCCGATCGATGGATGCAGTCCGCCAAATTGAGCGTGTGAGCTCATGGTGCAGACAGACAGACAGGAAGGTAGGGAGATAAACAGGTCGGTAAACAGAGACACAGACAGACAAACAGTCGGACAGGTAGACATATAGACAGACAGACAGACAGACAGGTAGACAGACAGACAAACAAATAGACAGACAGACAGACAGACAGACAGACAGACAGACAGACAGGCAGGCAGGCAGGCAGGCAGGCAGGCAGGCAGATAGGCAGATAGGAAGGCAGGCAGATAGGCAGGCAAACAGACAGAAATAATGACACATAGCAATAAAAATATTGCATGTCTTCATTCGTTTCATGCGCTAGTAGTATACCGGTGTAGGCATTGACCGCGAATTGCGGACTTACGAACCTCGAGAATTCCGGTTCTAAACTGCACCTCAATGTGTGCGTAGATTATAGCGTCCTCTGTTGGGTTTGATTTGTTAGTCGGTCATTATTCATAATACCAATTCTCAAACCCGCTCGTGGGTAGACCACAGTCATAAGTCAGCTGAAAGATCCTGGGCGACGAATCCAATCTTTGTCCCTTCTGAGGCTCCCACATCAGGATTTCGATCCTGCCGTACAGACAGACAGACAGACAGACAGACAGAC
>LRSR01003188.1:0-12171 GCA_001579985.1 Hypsibius dujardini
AGGCAGTTGTGGAAGGACCAGCCATCATGGAGAACGACGATACCTACTTTCTAATGTATTCCGCTGGGGCTTCCTGGACGGCTGACTACTCGACCAGCATGATGGGGATTAGTAAAACTGCTAATCCGCTGCAGTTTTCTCGATGGTGGCGCTCTGAATTCCCAGTCTTTCCACGGAATGACGCCCAGGGCGTCTACGGACCTGGACATGCGTCCTTCACGACCTCTCCTGACGGGAGTGAAAATTGGATTGTGTACCACGCTTTAAACGATCCGGTAAGGAATTGAGGAAATAGTATCAGCCCACAAATAAACATAGCAAAAAATGCAACTTTTTTAGAATGGTGGCTGGGGCAACCGCACCCCAAGGGCGCAAAAATTTGAGTTCGACCAGCGCGGTTTCCCAGTTTTTCCGCCTGCTGCAGGGTTCGGACAAGACCTTCCTGTTCCGTCTGGCACCATGCCTTAGCAAAATTGTTCTACTGTATCCCTAATAATATTCTGAGACAGATGTCCTCTCGTTATACGCGGTGTTCATTGGGAGGGGTAAATTTTTAAGGGTGGAGGTACAAAATTTGCTCCGCGCGAGTAAAAAAAACTATGCCCGGTGTGAAGAGAGATAAATAATTGTCTTGGAAATGTCCTGCAAGACAAAAAAGTTGTTAAGACTAATTACGATTTTATTTTTTTGAATTATTTGCTTTTCTTGACAGCTTTTCGTTTCTTCTGATTTTTATCATGATTTATATTATTTTCGAGCACGTTTATTTCTTCATTTTCGATTACGTGCCAAATAACGAGCGCCTGAAGACGGGCAATTTCTGGCATGGAGAATTGACATCCTTTTAGTTTTCTTCGATTTTGATCTTCCAGTGTTATTGGCTGTTCGGGTTTTGTTTGCCCCAGCGTCGGCTCGGACTTCTGCCGTTTTAGGGATTAGGGTGTATTTAAAATTATAGGGTTAATTAGAAAATCATATAGGGTGTAATAAAAATTAATATGATTTAAAACTGAGGTAGGACAACGACAGGTATCTCGATCGTTGTTAGCTCGGCTGCCTTAACGCTCAGCAAAATGCAACCAACCAGTTTCCGAAATTCACTGATCGAGTTTTCTTCGCAGCTCGGGCTGATAAATTGTTTAAATTTGTTCGTCAAAACTTTCTTGATACATTTTGTTTCTATTGTGTCCACAAATGGGGGACTGATTTCTTTAGTCCCGTGGGACTTTGAGACATTTTCAGAAACTTTAGTTTTTCCATACAATTTGATTTGTCATAATACGAGGGGTACTCCAAAAGTCTTGGCATTCGGTCATTTACTTTGCACCAAACAACTGGTTTTCGAATCACTCAACAGATGTAGTTAGGTCATGGCCTCAGAAGCGGTAAATTCGAGTTTCACAATCCTGCATGCACCACATTGACGCTGTCGGGATAGTGGTGCAGGGTTTGATTGTGCGACTCCCTCCGGCGAAGCTGTACGTGTACAACAAGGTGCTCAGCTTCTTCAGGAAGGACGTCCGGGATAACCTCTTCTGGCTCATCACCTTTGCCCAGGGAAAGGACGTGCCTGCGGTGCAGGCTATCCAGTCGGAAACCTGGCAGCAGCGACTGCACGGTTTTCGATAATTCCGTATGGTTTCAGGGTAACACCGCGCCGGGCGGCGATGAATTCGATCGTATGAGGCTGGAACGAAAGTGGGATGTGGGCGTGAAAAGCATGAGTGACTTTTTCGAGAAATTTCGCAACGCCCAACCAGCTTCCTTGCTGTTGACCAGGGCCGTTATCCATCAGCGGCTGAATTTGGAGCTGGTAATTAAGGGACTGCTTCGAGATATTAATGATGGCCTTAAAAAAGTCGAGCAAAAAAAGGACCTCACCAGGAAGATATCTGAAAAGCGTCAGGTCATTGAGGCAAACAAAAATTACGAAATAGATATTACGGAAACCGAAACTGTTCAGGAGGATCTTAAGGCAGGGTACGCGTTGGTTTGTTTGGGCTTTGAAAGTAACTGTCACAACCCTTGTATCACATACTTCAACAACTTAACCTGGATGTGTAAAGCCATGGATGCCGCGTACCGCTGTACCGTTTGCCCCAGGAAGTGCAACTATCTGGATCACCATATATCGGGGACAATTTTTGTCAAGCGAGAGACAAAAAAGCGCCAGATGGTCAGCGATATTATGGAAAAATATAATATTGCCGTGGAAGAAGCGACGGCCGTCAGTCAGCTCATAGTGGAAGTTAAAAATGAGACTGATAGACTCCGTCAACAACTCCTGCTGAACATCAACGCAGCACATAAATGCCTGCAGAAACTAGAGGTAAGGAAAAGTATGCAAGAGGTCAACACACATCTTGTTCGATCATCTCATTGGATGGTTTAGAGGGTTCATATGTTATGAATCTGTTACAGGAAACGGCCCTCAAGCCTAACCCAATGAGCGCATTAGGATACATTGACCTCCTAATTATGGAGCAAAAGCAATCCGCCACAGAAGGCTGGCAAACCCGGGTTGAGCATTTGTACCAGGCGAAGGCAGAAGCGGAGACTCTGATGAAATGCGCCAAGAAGGGATTTGACCCTATAAAGGACGCAGAACCATCCAACTGGGCGGACGCGTTGCAGAAACACAGAGTTGTCGCGTCTGCGAGCAAAAAATGGACCAGCTTCAAGAGCTCTGTCAGCAGTCGTATACCCAGTTTACCAAAACTGCCGAAATGGATGAGGGCTAAAGGTACAACTAACTTGAATATTGCCACTTCTTTTGAAATAAATCATTTGAAGTGTTTATTTCAGAGAACGGGGACGCTGCTGAAAGAGTGAGTCCAGTCGACAGCGACGACAACTAATGAAAATATAACCATCCTGACGTGACTTTTCCTATGATGAACCTTGCAAATGTTCGCAGTTGGTATCTCTATCCATCTATCCATTCATCTATCTATCTATTTATCTATCTATCTACGTACATACATACCTGTATCTGCTTTTCTTTCTAATTAAAAAAAGTGCGCCATTTCTTTTAAGCATTAACTGTGCGGTACTATGAAGTAGACTCTAGTATTATTGACCAACAACTTACTTAGCTATAAACGACTATCTGTTACCACTTATAAAGTTTGAACTCACCCACACCGACAGTACAACAGATGGAAACAGGCTAAACAAAACTTAAGTCTGTAAAGGATGTAATAGTCAGCAAGGTGCACCGTCTGATGGTAAAAACATTTGTGTTTGATATATTGACCGGGAAATTGAGGGACCACAAGGGAATGCCCGTAAAATTGCTACAAAAGTTGACCAAATTGCAAGTTGATAATCGAGCAAAAATTAATAATTGAGTGTCCTTTAAACTGCATGCCATCAGGGGCCTCGACTGACGTCACTGGAGGCATGCCCAGCTGATGGAAAGTCACCGCCGACTCTGGTGCCCTGGCGATCGCGAGTGTTTCGAAAATTGTGCTGCATTAATTTAATCTCTTCATTTATTTTCAGACTAATTTTATTGTGACTCTGCAATTTACCATAAAGAATTGAAAAATAGTATGTATTCGTAGTCAGTGTTCATCCATTACTTGCTAACAAAGTTAGAACTCGATCGAGAACCCTCTTTTACCCGTGCCACATGGAAGCAATACATTTTCGCAGGATAATTTCGTTGACACAAATGCCCGGAGGAAGGTAGCGCAACTCCATCACGGTTGTACAGCACCGTCAGGACATTCATTGCATTAAGGTCAAGGCATTGCCTTCGTCCGATCATCACTTCAGTACTCAATTGCCTTGGCCATTTTTGAAGGTCTCTGTGCGGTCAATGACGATGCAGGCAAAAGTCACGAGGCCCGCTAAAAGCTGCAATGCAAGTAAATTGTAATGCTGTTCAATGGCTTGTAGAATGATAGAGCGATAATGTCTCTGCTTCTGCATAGAGGACGAAATGTCTTAATTTTATTACCGTCGATATTGCCACCGGACCGAGATCGATGGCTTGGCCTGCTTTGAACAGCAATCCCTTCGTTTGAAATCGTTCAAACAGCGTCAACGTCAGCGATTCCTCTTCCGCACTCGGTTCCTATTACACATTGCAGGTACTGTGCGTCAATTGCCGATTATTACCAGGAAAACGTTTGGGCAAAACATCGGGGATTTACTCGTACATACCTCTCGAGTTGAGATTTGCCGAAGAAACACGATCCTAGCCAACAATATCTCGGTCTCTTGGCGCTGAAATATAGAGATCCTAGAGGGATGCGAGGAGGGTATCCCATTTCTAGCCACCCATTTTTGGGTCCTATTTCTGACCACTTAGCAATTCCAGTTTAATCGAACCTTTCCGTTACATTAATATATACTTTTCTGAAGACTGCCCCATCCAAAATTCAATTTTGAATCGACTGGCATTAGCAAAATAGTTGTTGGAAATTAGGGGGCGGAGCTGGGAGTATGTTTGCGCAGAGGTTTGGGATTGTTAGCGGAATTTTTAAAATAAGCCATAACCCCGCCCCCAAATCACAAAACATAACTGACTGATGCCAATCGACGCCGATTTGAATTTTAAATAGGATAGTCTAAGGGAAAGTATATTTTGATGCATAGGAAATGGCTCACTATACTGAAACGAAACTTGCTTTCTGACTAGACATTTGACATTTGCTTTCTGACTAGACACGATAGGCAGAAACGCTGCTTTTTGGGTGTAACGATTCTGCATGCCTATTGAAACTGTCCAAAACGTAATAAATCTGACGAAATTTGTCAAGTGAAATTTTCAAATGAATGCCCAAATGGGAGAAGAGGACCTGGTGACGTCATGAGACTTTTTCTGAAAAAATAGAAATGGCAAAAGTTTGCAAATTGGCAATATTTTGATAGAAAATAGTGAGTGGAGTTGCGAATCTAGATTCTGTGCCACCACGTTCGGTGACCAATCATGAATTTCAAACTTCATGACCTGTCATGAATCGGGCTCGCCTTAAAATGGGTGGCTAGAAACTGGGCACTATCTTCGTACAAAAGTGTGTTCTATATGAAAACCATACTCACCAAAGCCGATAGCAGCGTAGGTGGGCGTACGACGAGATACACACAAATAAGATTCGTCACCGCCACCAAGGTGTGTCGTGTGAGGGTCCACATATTTAAACTGCTGAACGTGGAGTTGAGAAACCACAGGGAAATGTACGCAATATCGCTGCAAAGGCTGGCTAAACTGCAGGCCAAATCGAGTAACAGCTTAAAACTAAACGTCCGCTGAAGCAAATCAAACGCTGCGTTGATGCCCTCACTTTGTTTACGCAATCTCCGCAAGTCGGACAAATAAACGGCAATCGAAGGTGTCTCTCGATTTCGTCTAAATTTTTTTAAAGCTCTCTTACAGTCCGCGTGGGCTGTCTCCTCACACCCAGAAATAAATGAGCAAAAATAAACAAATAAGCTTTTAACCTGAAAATCAATGAAGGTACATAAGATGGTCGTCCCACGAAAATAGAGATTCATCAGACCAAGCGGTATGGGTATACGAGCGTACATACGGGGACGCCAAAATGTGGTGAAAAATTCCGGGACCAGGAAGACCGATACGAGCCCGATGAATGCCATGGTCATGACGAAGTAGCAAAGGTACTTCAGAACTCTGGTCACCTTCTGACAGTTCATTTTCTGCGAGTCTGTGTAATTGAAGCAGTTTAAGAGCTGTTCCAGACCATTTGTAGACTTGATAATTGCGTTCCGTTTGATTAGAAGGAAGGCCAACGCGATGGAGGCCTTGCTGAAAGCCATTTGGGTCCCGAGATAGCTGACCAGGCTGATTATCGGATTGACATGTCCGTACTCGCTCTTGTTGTAGCCTCCTTCGGCGGCGTCGAGGATGTCCACCAAAAGGGCTATGAGAGAAACCGCGAAAAGGGTCCACCCCGATACGGTCCATATTCGTCTTTGAAGGTTTGATTTGGGAGGTATGGATGGGAGTACTTTTGTACGGGTGTGTTGGGGTACCGCGAGGAACCACTGGAGCATAAAATTGTCCGGCGGGTTTGGCATGCTAGACGTTCAAAAGTGTGTTAGCGTATGCTTTTGCAAAACTATACCGCGGGTTTGTTGATAATGAACAATCACTAGTCACCACGCATGTTCAACGCTAGGCCTTATATGAACGGGATCGTTGAAACTGACCTTAATGGTGTGTTTTGTTTGCAGCCCGACTTTTCGAGGGATTTCCATAAATTGCGTCAAAAGGCGCCCGCCCATAGGCGGCGGAACATAAAAAGGGGGAGGGGATGGCAATGCATGTCTTTACATCTGTCTGCTTCTGACTCCTTTTAGCAGGCTTCCATTTTACCAACAAATATCATTGGCTCTTATTAACCAATGTTCTGCAAAAATGTTTGCTGGCCAGTCGTATTTGTCGAGATCGATTATTGATCCGTTTGATAGCTCCGCCCGCGAACCGTCAAACGGGCCAATGCTAGCCTTTCGTTTCAGTTTTGACGGGTCAGCTGGTTCGGTTAAAGTTTTGCCTGATTGTGTGAAGGAGTAGGGCACATACAGACTACCGATACGTTTAGGCATACAACATTGGGTTGAGTTGGCAGCGCGAAGCTGGATAGTGAGCAATGTACATTCCATTTTAATTTTGCGCGTCAAATTATGATTCTCGTAATACTGGTGTTAAATCAATGAATCAAGCAATGTGAGAAACAGCTGAACGCATTGGCCAAAATTGGCTCAAACTCCGACCACGCCATTTTGCTGGGCGCAGATAAAAAGTTGGCTTTAACTCGGTCGGCCTGGGGTTTCAGCCGCGTGTGTATATGGCCTCAGGTGTGCGTACAAAACCACCTACACAGGTAATGCGCCTCAGTCTTCAATCAAGCAATACCAACTACCCACATGCTCAGTGATCTTCACAAATTTTCAATCAAGAGATCAATCAACCAGAAAAAAAACAGGCTCTTATGTTAGCCACCGGCTGAGGGTAGCCTCTCCAATTTTCTCCGCTTTGGGAAATTCTAGCTGAATGTGAGACGATCGATGAGGCAAAGACCAGCGCCTCAAAACTGTACTCTTCGGTTTTCGTTAAAACAAATTCGAGCATTTTAATAAAAACGATAGATTTTTATGGTGAATACTTGGAATAAAATATTTAGAGTAATTCAGACGGAGTGATGAGCAAACAGCTCGGGGGCGTGGCTATAGCTGCGCCTTAGAATCGCGTCACTACAGTACTGTACTGTGTTTAATCCATCAATCAACGTTATTGCGAAAGCATTAAAGTAGCTGCCGCAATAGGAATCTTCTCCGATTATTTCTATCTCAAACGGAATTGTGGGGAACCAGTCATATTTTCTAAAATCATGGTTTGATAGTATGTATCCATAAAAAAAGTTGAGCCCCATTTCAGACTGACACAGGTAAATATTCCCTTGTCAGTCCCCATGGAATATGGTTTCACTTTTGGTATTTACTGTAGAATACCCTGTAGGAATTTTGTGGAAATATGGGGGAACTACGTCACCACATACGAAGCAACGCCCAGTGTGTACACACAGCTGGGCTCGTTTTGACAGCCAGGGGAAATTATGTATGCAATGCCCTTTCTGCTTAAAAACAACGAAATGGAATTGTTTTGTCTGGGTTATTTTCCGTGCTCCTTATTTTGGGGAATAAACGCACAACAAAAGACTTTTTAATCCGGTTGTGGTTAGCCATGAAGTTTTTGCACATAACCCGAAAATATTAATTTTTTCGATTCCCTCTAGTCATAAAATTATCTAACCGTATTTAATCTAAAGCATGTAATCTAACCACAATTTAGGCTGTGACCCACAGAGTACCCCTTGCTTATCGCTGAAGTAAAACTTTTCATTTATAATTCAATATCAGCGGGCACGTAAGCGCGTTTTTTTGTACCCGTCATTCCTCGCTGGCTCCGATAGTTCTTGTCGCCTTGTTTGCTTAACATTCATCTTTGATCCCTTCATGCTATTCTTCTTTTTGAAATTTTTGTTCCCATTAATATATTCAGTTCTGGGATGAGTTGTAGTCGTACGATAAACCAATGAAAAGCGGCATGGCTAGATACGCAATGAATTAGGGGGAGGAGGGCGTTACCTTCAGCTTAGGCCGAGGTTCAGGCTATGACTTTTAGTAGTGCAACATCTACCCAGTCCTTAATACAATCATGTTTGCTCCGTGGACCTATGCGAACATGAGGAGAATCCATGCATAAGTGCGATTTTCATTTGATCCACTAGAAGGTTAGGTTGGCGAGGAAGCGTCATCTATTGAATTTTCTTTTCTTTCTTCGCTACCCTAGTGGGGAAGGGAAATGTATAAATCTGAGCAGTTTTTACGACTGTATCTTAAGCATGCTGAGGGTTACAAATACAGCGCAAGTTTGAACATATCTATTAAAACGGGTTTTCAGAGTTGGTCTAGGTTTGTACTAGGATGGTTGTCTGCATGGTCTAGTAATTATTGTTGTGGTGTGTAATTGTGTAATTGTGTAATTGTGTAGTGTTAGGTGGATTAAAAAGCGAAGTGGGTAAATCGCTTCGTGACGCGAGCATCAATTTGTAGAGCATGGTGAGGGAATTGGCACGCTAGAATTTTGCGTTTTCGAGACGTCTGGCTTCCCACGTTTAAAATGTTTGAGGCAAATGGCGTGAAATGATGTTTTTCTTCGTATTGAGGATAGATATGTTTAGTGCTTTAATAGGGCCCTCAATACGGTAATGCTTGATATCTTACGGAAATCTCTCGGGAACGGTGGAGTTATGATTCTAAATGCGGTGACTTATACTTGTGGTCGTGCAGTGTTGCTTTAAATCTTTCTGGATTTTCACTGTTAATGTCTAGTTACGGCGGCGGCGGCGGCGGCGGCGGCGGCGGCATTGAGCGACAAGTTTCGAGAGCTGAAATACGGCTTCTTTGAAGGCCTAGGCCGCGACCATGACAAGAATAAAAAGCACTGTGGATGCGGACCGCAGAGGGATACGAATTGTTCGGCGCTGTCTACTCTGGTCTACCGTACACTCAGTAAAACGGCCGACTACGGTCCGCAGCATACTGCTTATGAGATAAAGAAGCAGCTCGGTGATGCGAAGCAGGAGCACTTCCTGTGGTCCGTTGTCGTCGTCAATTTAGACACGCGAGCGACAGATCTGCAGGTATGAGAGCGTTGCTTTCATTTTAATACGTGTAAATGTAGTTTTATTTCAGAACGAATACATTACACACATAAAAATTCCTGCATATTATTTATTGTTCAGGGGACATTTTGCCGGTAAGGTCCTAAAGGTCCAAACCACGAACCGGAAACTCAATCCTAATTCGGCCCTTGATTCGGATCATTTTCAATCCTGTGGGGATTTGGTTGTCTGATTTCCCTGGAGCTTTAAGACTTCTTTTAAAACAATCTGTTTTTACAGCGAATTCAAGATGTTTGTGGTCCGATACAAGCTCGCTATCAGTAACTACAAATTGAAAGCTAGAACGATTGAAAAATAGTCCTGGCTTGTGAATGAAAATTACTTTGAACCCTGGGGTACTGTACATCCGACCAGCAGACTCCAATTACTAGTGCAACACTCAGACTATGACCAAACTTTTTCTTGACAGATAATCTGCTCCAGGATGATGATTTTAGAAAATATTGTTGGCTGACAAGGCGTTGTTCAACAGGGAAAAATTAGGGAGAATCTTAACTACAGCGTTACTTTTACAATGCTCGCCGACACTTGATTGGTTGATCAACGAAGCCAGATCTTGAAATGAACATGAAACTTTACATAAATCATTCACACAACGAGGAAAATAAGCTGCTCAGTGATTCACAAAATGCATTCACAAACATCATTTGCTTCAAAAAGTAGCTAAATGACGTTGATGGGATTGCTTTCACCATGTAAATGCAGGTATAGTACGAGTAAAGAAATACACTGAAGATCTGGAACGAAATGATGCAGTGAAATTGAAGAACGACCCACGGGGCAACGTAGTTTGAGTGTAACACTGGTAATTGATCCCTTGTAAGTGGACTGACGCGCAGCCGGTGTTGACTGCACATTTAAACGGTATCACAAAGAAGGTAATTGGACTGAAACACAAGTGAAGCGTTGATTGATTGGGACGCGTTGCTCCCTCGCCTCGTGGGTTTGAGCTAAATAATACAACACAAAAACGTTAGATAAACTAATGAACTACTGTCGGGTGAAGGTCCGGAGTTCGGTTAGTCGCAGCTCCCGCGAAGCAACATGAATAGAACTACGAGTAAATAAAACGCACACACAAGTAGGCTCGCTCAGGGACACCCCACGGACGCGTAGCAAAAGGAGAATATAATTAAAATCTAATCTAATCTAATCGTTGTAAATGACTTTTTTCTAAAACAAAGTAAATTATTGTATTGAAGCAAACTTTTCGGGGGGCTTCCAACGTGCTCTCTACAATAGCAATCTTTTGCAGGCCAACACGGACCACCTCCATGTGTGGCTTCGACGACTCTGCACGAAAAATTCCTCTCGCTCCAACGTGGTCATGTCGCGAAGTTATGGCAGCTAAGGTTGCTTCATCTGTCGCCGTTCGCGCGGGACTTCTCGCACCAGAACCGCGTTGGTGTGTTGGGCGGACCGGGCCGTGCTCGGCGACGCGGATTTGGTCCGCGAACGACGGCGCCTCACCGCGTTGGTCAGTGAGCGAGCCTTCAAGATCAAAGTGAGCGAGGAGGCGGGTCGCGGAAACATTTACATGGTGGCGGCGAAACTGTGAGAGCACTCTTTTAACACAATCTTCGGAGTGGGAGTCCGCACAATCCCGCTCAACTACTATGGGGCAACAACAGACGTCGGCTACAGAATTGACGAGGACGAGCATGGGCGGTTTCCCATTCTTCTCACTGGAACCGATGGCACCGATAGTATTGCAATACTCTGGCCGGAGGAGAAGGCCAGGCTTGAGTTCCTATCAAAAACGGTACGTCACGATGCACTGGGATGGTTTGGGCGATTCCATATAAGACCTACATGAAAACTACAAAAAAAATACGAAAAAATGAAAACGGGAAAACTACGAAAATTCAATTTAACGACAAGAGAAAACACGGAAAACTACAAACTTCATAATAAAGAAGACCACGGAAATCGAAAAACTAAAAGTGAAAAACATGAAAAAACTAAAATTCCAGAATATATTAGAAAACCATGTTTTGAATCGTCTACTGTATATCTATCTAGCTAGTTAGTTAATAACATCGTCGTCATCGTCGTTCAACGTGAAAAGCTCGATCTCTTGCGGGGTACTCAAAATAAAATTGTGTAGGCAGTTCCGTCATCGTTCATTAGTCGAGAAGAATCCATGACATTACACGCGGAAACAGTTTATTTAGGAATACATTGTTTTGAGTGTTAAAAGTATCAGCCTATTCGAAAAAGGGAAATGTGGTTTGTCTTACTGCCATATGCTACATACTTTCTTTTCTGAAAATGCGCGCTAAACGTGAACTGGTTAGTAACAGCGTGTCTTCCTCGAAACATTGCGCGCTTTTCACATCGATCTTCCTTTTGTTTGCTCTCTAGTGTCATCCCTTTCACTGGTTTTATCCTATTTGGGGTGAAGTTGAGCCACTGTTTGCGAAATCAGAAAGGGTAAAAACAACAAAAGGGAAGGCATGGACAGAACGGTGTCCTTTCCGGACCTTACAGAAATCATACATACTCACACATACGAAACATATGGGTGCGGTAAAATATCATGTGTCCACTTCATTTTGCTCCTCCCTTCAAATGGACACGGCTCAGCTCCCCGTGCATGTTCGAAAGTCGGTCACCGAATCTAACTCGAGCCGGCATGCTCGGTTCTCAATAAAAATGTAATTTTAAGGGGGAGGGCATTCGGTTCTAAATAGAAACAAAATTTGGAGAGGGGGTATTCCGTTCGGAATAAAAATACAATTGATGAAGGGAGGCATTCGGTTCATACAACCACGCCTCTTTTCAATTAAAAACGTCGAAAAAAGGTAAATTGCAGACATTGATCGACTTTGCTGGTAAAAAAATTGAAAATAGCTGCCCCCTTGAAATCGTCGGAAAGTATTGGGTGCGTGTTAACATTAGGGGATCCAGAACCTTTTTTGAAAGTGTGGGCAATAATTTGTGCAAATCATAC
>LRSR01003189.1:0-27395 GCA_001579985.1 Hypsibius dujardini
TACACTTGCTAGTTTTTTATTTAAGCTTTTAATTTTCTATCAAGACATGCTTACATATTTACATACAGACAGTGTAATTGTTGACTTGACACGCACCGTATCCGCCTCCGCTTCCGCCGTATCGGCCTCCGCCTCCGCTTCCGCCGTGTCCGCTTCCGCCGTATCCGCTTCCGCGCAAAAAAAGAACAAAGAGAACAGAAAAGGGGCCATGCCTGAAGAAATGCGGAATTTCAGTCACCTGTATATACTCGTATAGATTCCACGCGTCTTACCAAAACCTGTCAAAAACTCAGCAAAACTACGCAAAATCTTGTTCTTTTATTTATTTTTGCCACTTTCGCCTATACAGTGCGAGTGCCTGTATTATATATATATATTATCATAAGGCGTCAAACGGAACGATAATATATCGAGCAAACTACACACCCGATTTCACTCCTGAGTCCGCTTTCCATAAAGGTGTGAGATAAAATTGAAAAACGGTTCCTTCTTAGAAAATATAAACCGCAAGGGAAGATCGGCGAGAGTAACTGCACCCCCGGAAGAAGATTTTATGAAAGAGGCACACAGAAGCGGATGGAAAACTTCCAAGCCCATCAAACACATCTACTCAACGACAATCGCTTCGATCGAGGAGGACGAGGAGGACCTCGTCGTCGGACGCGGCGGTGGAGCGTCCAGCGGTTCGCTTCGGTGGGAGTCGTTCACCGGGACCCCGGCGGCGCCATTGGGAATGACAAATTCCGCTGAGACCGTGTTTGCCGGGATGAGGAACTTCTTCGAGCCGACTGTGAGGACGAGATTCTGCCCTTCCCGCGGCAACTCCCGGAGGTTCGGAATAACCACCGAACCGACGGGCATGTCGAAATGCGCCGGCAAACGACTCGTCGTCGTCGGAGACGTCTTCGAGTCCGCGTCATCCGCGACGGTTGCGAAGTTAATCACCGGGTCTGCAATCGCCCCCTTCTTGGTGGATTTCTTCAGATTCGGATCCGGCGGAGGGGAACATCCCACGTACAAGGCGTTCTCGGCGTCCTCGCCAAACAGCTGGTACTCCTTCAGCACGTCGCGGTAGCAGTCGGCCTCGTCGGTCTTCCGCTTGGTCGGGTCCGCGGACCGAGCGACGGCTTCTCGCCGCCCGAGCGTATCACCCGCGAGGGAAGGAGGCGCGAGTTCCGCGGCGTCCGGTGCGACTTGCACGTCGAAATTGAAATCCTCCATGGGTTTGCGCGCGGCGAAGAAGGCGTGGAGAGCCTGCTCGAGCAGCGCGCGCTCGCAGATTCCCTGGACGGTGAGGTGGAACAGGATTTTATCACAGCAGACCAGCTCACCGCCGTGGGAGGAAATGTCAGCAGCGCCGCCGCCTTCCTGGAATTAGAAGAAAGTTACTTCCAGAAGCGGCGGAGTAAAAATGCAATGGAATTCTCCATTGGAATGGAATGGAATTCTAGATTAGAATGGAATGGAATGGAATTCTAGATGGGAATGGAATGGAGTTCTCCATTGGAATGGAATGGAATTCTAGATGGGAATGCAATGGAGTTCTCCATTGGAATGGAATGGAATTCACCACTGGAATGGAATGGAATTCTTCATTCGAATGGAATGGAATTCTCCATTAGAATGGATGGACTGAATTGTGATTCCAAAAAGTTGCTTAAATTCCATTTGGAATGCAATTCGGCTAAATGGAATCCCTTTTAACAATTCCGAGGAAAATTCCCATTCGGCAAAGTTACACCTCATTCCACGTTCGGGGTTGAGTTCCACTTTCAGCCTGATTTCGTGGATTTCTAAGAGGTAAAATTCCACCTCTTAAATGAAGCCTAAAAACCGCGGAAAGAGGGGGAATTCTGCCGAAAGCGGAATTTCCCTGTGAACTCCTAAATAAAATTCCGTTTATCCAAATCGCATTCTATTTGGAACTGGAATAACGTTGTGGAATTCCTTTTCATTCTAACCGTTCCAAAATGGAATGGAGCTTGGAAAACGTGATATGTGGATTTTTTCCAAGTTTGGAATGGATCTCCATTAGAATTCCATGGAACCCAGTTAGAATTCCATGGAACCCAGTTAGAATTCCAGGGAACCCAGTTAGAATTCCATAGAGCGGCACGGGAATTTAATGGAGCCGTGGAATTGGCTTTACTTCGAGAGTGCACAAGGGCATGGGAGCCCCTGGAAAGTGCCCCCCTTGTGGAACTTCGTTTTGGAATGGATAACACCGTTCAATGGATTTGAAATGAGATTGAAACTGGAGATGAATCCCTACCTGGAGGTAAGTCTCAAAGTTGTCCGCCAACAGTAACTCCACTCGAGCGGTCTGCGGCCACGGCACCACGGCTTCCACGGAGATGACAGCCGCAGCGGGGATCTTCACCACGCACACGGCGTCATCGAGGCCGGCCATTTCGAAGGAGATGACGGAGGACGTGGTGCTGAAGTTGAGCTGCCACGGACACGGTCCGCTCGACCAGCCGTCATAGTGGAGGTAGGGATTACCGAGGGGGAAGTGTTCCGCGGGAGAGCGGAACTGATGGCACACGGCTGTTTGCGGTGCGAGGGGGAAGGAGAAGACCAGCCGGTGGATGCCGTTGTGGTCGTTGAGGAAATGAGCAATGCGGACCGGTAGGAACTGGTCGCCGGGTGTTCGAAAGAGCTGACAAAAATCTGTGGGATTAGCAGGAGGATAAGATTAGTTCATCGGTACTGGCAGCTGTCGGTCATTTAAGGAATGGGCTGTCTCAAACTGCAAGTGAGCAGACAGACCCACAGACAGACAGACAAACAGACAGACAGACCCACAGACAGACAGACAAACATACAGACAGACCCACAGACAGACAAACAGACAGACAGACCCACAGACAGACAGACAAACAGACAGACAGACAGACCCACAGACAGACAGATAGACAGACAGACCCACAGACAGACAGACAAACAGACAGACAGACCCACAGACAGACAGACAAACAGACAGACAGACCCACAGACAGACCCACCAGGTAGGACAGCCAACAAAACGAATAAAAATCATCCGCTGAGTAAGATCCCTTCCCTTACCATACAACACGTTTCGTAATCCCGACGCAGGCGATGCGGCAATATCTTCCACGAGAGCCTCGTTGGATTTCCACAGACATCTCAAAATATCCCCAATCAGCGTCTGCTGTTCCCAATCGCCGGCAGTCCGCAGCACCGCCGGCAGAGACGCCGCGATAGCTTTCGGCACATTCTCCCCCAGCACTTCGATGTGGTAAAACTCACACCAGGTAGAGAGCAGCCGGAGCGCGGCAACCTTTGCGCCAACCGGTAGAAACTCCAGAAGCAGCATGAGCGGGGGAACGGAGGCACGGACCGTGTTTAATACACTATTCGAGTCCTGGAGATCCAGGTTCCGGTTGACCGACCAGTAGAGCGCCACCACGGAGATGACGTGCTGAGCGAGCTGCGAATGGAGCTCTTTAAGGCGCTGCGGAGTGCCGGGGCTTTGATTGGTCCGCGGGATATATCGCTCCATCGTCGTGAACAGTTGCCTCAGCATCATGCCTACAGAAATTAGTAATTTTAATATATTGATTGCCTTTTTAGAACTCCCTATTTTTAACTGAGCCCCTCACGCAAAGATTTTCAATTGAATTCATTGCAGTTTTGGAAAATAAAAGTGGGCAATTCCAAAAACAATAAACCAACCAAAATAAACATATACAGATAATTCAAAAGGCGCCAATTCATTCAATCAATCAATCGACTGCTATCCCGTTCACACCAGTCCTTCAATCAGCACGGCAAGCGTGCCCACTACAAACTTTGTAGGCTCTGCACGTTATCCCGTTTTAGCTCAAAGGCAATTTTATGCAGGGAGCCCGTTGCTAGCAAACTGATACAATTATATGAAGCTAGCAAAAAACTTCGAAACACCCGACAATCAATCAATCAAGGCCTCACCAGAAGCCGCATTAACAAAACCCCAGCAATCGATCAATCAACGCCCCATCAAAAGCCGCATTAACGCAACCCCATCAATCGATCGATCAATCAACGCCCCACCAAAAGGGCATTATCGAAACCCCAGCAATCGATCAATCAACGCCCAATCAAAAGCCGCATTAACGCAACCCCAGCAATCGATCAATCAACGCCCCACCAAAAGCCGCATTAACAAAACCCCAGCAATCGATCAATCAACGCCCCACCAAAAGGGCATTAACGCAACCCCAGCAATCGATCAATCAACCGTAGACCTACACATATCATCCATGGCCAGGCGCGTCAACCGCTCCAGGATGCCTGTCCGCTCCGCATCCAGCACTGTGGCCCCGCCCAACGCCGTCTGTCGTCGCATACACCGCAGCGCGTCCAAACACTCCACCACCGCGGTGTCCACATCGCCGGTCAGCTTCTCGTCTTTAAAGGCGACCAACAATTTCTTCCCGAAGTTCCGCTGTTTATAGTTCAACGTCGGCCTTCCCCGTTGTTGCGAGGAACTCGCCCCAAACAGCGAGTCATCCGCCATCGTGATAGACAGCTCGTTGACGGCGGTGGTAGTGACATTTTTGCAGGATCGAGAAGGATTTCGAGCTCCGAGAACTCCCGAGGGAAGAATATTCCGCGAAGACATCCTCGCGAGCCCATCCAATTTCAGTCGCGCCAATCTGAAGCGCAAAACAATCTTTCCAACCATAAGATATGCAGATTATAAGACAAGAAAAACCTACCGATTTCGGCGCGATAAAAATCGTCAGTAAAAAAAAAAATTTCAGCGTCTTGCACAGGTGAATGAGGTTCCCCGGCCTGCTTTTCGGGAAGTAACCGCGAAATATGGCGAAATTATGGATTTTTAAAACAACCTTGAAAGGTAAATATAGTATGATTTAAAAAACGGGCAGGGCGGAAGAAGGAAACGGAGAACTATTCAAAGTTGTTGTGCTTTTCGACTGGAAATTTTACAGTGATCATTACGCTAAACTGCCTTAAAACGGATCGGCCATTTCACATAAATTGTTTGGGTTCTATGAGCTGATTCATGTAACGTGACTCGAACCATTTTTTAAATCGCCAATCTAGCAATCACTCTATAGGTTACAATGTAACCTTTCTGCTCCGACTCGAATCGTCGTACACCAAGTCAGCTGAACCGCGAGTCGACTCGTCCTGACTAACCCCCGGTGCATGTTCACTGACAGCACGATAAGTCAAGCAGGGGACCAGTGACAACGGCCTGGTGTGTGTGGGATATAAATCCCGATCAGTTTGTTGTGCTTTTTGCGCGGTCCTTTTCCTTTTCCTTTTCTGCTTTATGAATTCCCTTTTTTCCAGCTGTTATTCCCGTTTTTTGGATGTTTCCTCTCTCTTTTTCCTCTCTTTTTGCGGTTTGAATTAATTTTTCTGGTACGCATTATTTTTGCACGGAAAATGGAGAGGCGATCACGGCCAGTTCCTGTGGTGGCGGACCCGGACCGGCCATTAGGTGAGAAATTACGCACGATAAACGCCACGGAAGTGTTGGAGAAGCCCAAGTTGAAGGACGCCTGGTCGTTGGGCGATAAATTGCGCCGTGCGAATCCCAACTTGGCTAACAAGCCGAAAACCAACGATCACAACAAGGTAAGCAAACATAAATGTAGTCGATTCTGTGATGTGTCGATGATTGATTTGTTGATTGGCTGTGTTTAGTCTCACTTGCTGAAATGTTCGATTGATTGCTTGATTGCCAGTTTTTTCTCACAATAGTTTTCTTCATTCTGTTAGTTGGCTAAATTTTTGCTGGGCTTAATGAATATGATTTTTACGTGATTTTGACTGCGAATTCCTCATGCGGATTAATTGCAAAAATTAGTTGATTCATTGTTTGACAGTAATACTAACTTTTTCATGTATAGATTCCCTTGGATGATCGGTCGATTGATTGATTAATTGATTGATCGATTGGTCGATTGATTGATTAATTGATTGATCGATTGATTGATTAATTGATTGATCGATTGGTCGATTGATTGATTAATTGATTGATCGATTGATTGGTCGATTGATTGATTGAGTGGACGGATGGATGATGAATTAATTATATTTTTCATCTTGGTTTCCGCAGAGTGAAATCGCACAGCTGGACCTGGTGAAGATTTTGAAGAGCATTGGAACGGTCGTGAAGGGAAAATACATCCAAGATCCGGTGTGCCAACGTGAGTAATGTGGAATGACCTTGATTCATAGCAGTTCAGTGAGAATTAAAAGAAATCGGTTTTTGAATGGATACCGACTTTGATCAACTTGATGTTCTTCTGAATAGTGGCGTTGAAGCATATGGCGCGACATATCAGAGAAGACCGCCACAACGACAAGCTGACGGTCCGCTTGCATCTGGTTAGCGCCGGGGTGGTGGAAACCAACCTCATCCCGATGTTGTTGGCCACTCCTGCGGATGATAAACTTTGGCAGTTATGTTTGAGGTAATGCACATTGCAGTTTTTGTCTATATGTCGGTATTTCCGTCTGTCGATCTATCTGTCTGTCTGTCTATATGTCTGTCTGTCTGTCTGTCTGTCTGTCTATATGTATGACTGTCTGTCTGTCTATATGTCTGTCTGTCTGTCTGTCAATATGTATGACTGTCTGTCTGTCCGTCAATATGTCTGTCTGTTTGTTTCTCTGCCTGTCTATTTTTCTGCTCTTGTGCCTGTATGTAGATCAGTCAAGTCTGGCTGTTCCTGGTTGGTCCATCTGCCTGCCTGTCTGTTCTTGTTTTTGTTTGCATGTGCGCCCCTTATCCTGTCGATCTATCCATTAGTCTGCTTGTTTGTTTGACTGTTTTCCATTCTGACTTTCATCTTGACGACGCTTCCGCTAAGGTAACCCATTCATTGTTTCCTCTTTTAGTGTAATGTACGAACTGACGGTTCCGCCTGCAGTCATCCTGCGAACAATCCCCAAGGACAAGGTGGAAGACAGCCCATGGTTGAAGATATATCTTCGCGAGTATGATGATAAACGACAAGCGGCAAAACGGGTACGTTGTTTTGTTAAGCAGAAAAAGATAGAAAGACAGACGGACAGAAAGGCATATGCTGTATACAGACAAACAGACAGACAAACAGACAGACAAACAAACAGACAAACAAACAGACAGACAGACAGACAAACAGATAGATAGATAGATAGATAGATAGATAGACAGAAAGACAGACAGACAGACAGACAGTCATATAGACAGACGTGGTTGACTGATCATGCTTTTTTCAGCTCTTTGTGGATGTGAAATTCTTCGAGCTCCTGTGCAACCACTTGAAAACCATCCTGACTGCAGAAGAACGAACGCGGGAGCAGACTAACTTTGTCGGTAATGCACTGCGGCTGCTGCGGAATATTTTCGAGATGCGCGGGGAAACTGACCGCGGTGTGGATCGAGAAACCCCGGCTCTAATTCACGACAAAGTCTTTTGGTAAGAGGTGTCACTATAAGGTCCTGTAATATGGGACTGTCCCAACGGCTAAAATTTTTACAGTGCTTTGGATCAGTCTGGAATAGCGGCGATCTTGTTATGGCTATCGTCAGCGGACGAGGAGGAAGATTTCGTCCTGGACGTCCTAGAAGTCATCCATGCCTTGCTGTACGATTTCGATCCCGAAGCATTTGGACAGACGGGAAAAACAGAGAAGGAACTGCAGGAAAGTCAGCGTGTCATTCGGGATATGCGCGCTCGGGAGGAGGCAGTCCGTGCGGCGAGCTTGCTGAAGGCATCCTCCAGGTCTGTGTGTCCCCTGTGGTTGTCTGCCTAACTGTCTGTCTGTCTGTCTGTCTGTCTGTCTGTCTGTCTGTCTGTCTGTCTAACTGTCTGTCTGTCTAACTGTCTGCCTGCCTGCCTGTCTGTCTGTCTATCTGTCTGTCTAACTGTCTGCCTGCCTGTCTGTCTATCTGTCTGTCTGTTTGTGTGTGTCTGTCTGCTTGTCTCTCTGTCTTTCTGCACGTTTGTCTGTCTGTTTGTATTAACTGCCTGTTTGTCTTAACTGCATCTTCGCTTGTTAGGTGGTCCCTTATTTTTGTGTGTCCGATCGTACTTTTACCGTTGCTTTTAGCTGTGTGGTTTTTGAATTCCATGTCTGCATTGTGTTTTTAAGGCACTCGGCATTCGGTGGGTCATTCACCGTCAAAGGCTCCAAGGCTGTCAACCCGGACAACGAAATCGTCCTTATCCGCCCAGTGACGACGATCATGAACAATAAGTTCGAGCTCACTGCCGACAAACAGGCGCAGGCCAAGGCGCACAACAAGAAGGCCATGAAGTCGGTGGTGGAGCGGAAGGAGGCGCCGGCCGTGGTCAGCGAGGCTCTTCGCACCTTCTGCACCCGATTCCTCAATCTGTCCTACAACGTCTTCATGCAAAATGCAAAGGTAATTTCTCGATGTCTGTGTGTGTGTGTGTGTGTGTGTGTGTGTCTGTGTGTGTGTGTGTCTCAAAGTAGGAACTTGAGCTGGATTTTGCAGGCTGCGATTGGATATGTTCCAGCGGAAGACGCTGACGAGCAGCATTCGCGTTACTTCTGGGCGCTCCGCTTCTTCACGGCATTCGCTCGCGTTCATAATGTCGGTGTTCAGTTTATAAGGTATAAAATTGTTAACCTGTTGGAATGCAAACAAAAAATCATGTACATGAGCAGATGGATCGACCTGGAAAGTTGGGCGTTGAAGAACATTTTTACATAGAACACTCAGACATACCAGAATAGAAGTTCACGGTTAGTAAGAGATCTGGAAAAACAGATAGTCAGACAGACAGACAGCCAGATAGACAGACAGATAGACAACCAGACAGGTAGACAGACAGACAGACAGACAGGTAGACAGACAGACAGACAGACAGACAGACAGACAGGTAGACAGACAGACAGACAGACAGATCGCCGAATAGAATAGTGGACGGGCATGCAGACGCAGACAACATGTGCCCATCTGAATTTTTCTTGTTTTATTATCTTACTCCACAGTGAAACAATCTCTACGGAATCATTCCATTTCGTCCACTCTAAGCTGGAAGCCTATACGGACCTAATCATCACGGACAAGACTCAGATCGCGTTATGGAGCAACAGGTGAATTCCCCCTACAATATCTGTTTGTGTGTTTTGGTTTTCTCTTCGGTGTTTATGTTGAATTTTCTATCCGTTCTGGCGATTTCTTTCTGTCACACTCCGACGCAAAAGTGCTTCACCGTAATGAGCATTATTTCTGAGCAGATCGCATCTAGCATTGAGGTCGTATCTTGAGCTGCTGATGATGTTAGCCGCTATGGGCACCAACCCCGACGAGAAGGTGCAGCGTGCGGCCAAACAGATCGAGATCAACCTCTTCTACGTGGCGGAGTATCGGGAAATCTTCTTCAAGCTCCTGAAAGAGTTCAAAGAGTCGAAATTCTCCCGGTAAGGTACCTTCTTTTAAGAGTCAGACAGATCGACAGACAGACAGACAGACAGACAGACAGACAGACAGACAGACAGACAGACAGGCACACACACAGACACACACACACAGACACACACATAGACAGACACATAGACAGATACATAGACAGGCACATAGACAGGCACATAGACAGACAGATAGACAGGCAGGCAGATAGATAGACAGGCAGGCAGATAGATATAGGGACGAACAGACAATGATCTTTTCTGATCTTATTTGTGTTATGTCACTTCTTTTCAACAGGGCGTACTTGAAGGATCTCGTCATCACAATTCACATCTTCCTCAAACTTCTCGAGGTCTACTTGAAGAAGCAACACCACCTGTTTGTGAAGAAAAAGCAGCGCGCCAAGAAGGGTGCCGGGAAGAAAGCGGTGAAGGCGAAGCCCCAAAGTAAGTTAGACAATATTTTGTTTTTTGGCTGATATTTACAAACTAGCTCGCTTTTTTGTGGTAGAAATATCCAAAATCACAGACGAGGCTCGAAAAGAGATTTGGAATAGCCAATTGGAGGCACTTCGTACCGTCTTGCAGGGTGTGATGGACGATCCGGATGGCATTGAGGAGTGTGTTCCGTTTGATACGGTCTCGGATGTCGCCGTCGAACAACAAACGTAAGTATTTAACGGTGCGTGGATCTAAATATTTTTGTTCGGCCGAATTATCAGTGTGAATCCCTTTTCACTGCCAGCGACCTAATTACTTGCGTTTGACTTGCCGGCTGTTGACCTAATTATTCATATCCCTGCTTGTCTGTTAATGCGCCTGTCCGTCTTTTTGTCTTTTGGCCAGCATCCGTTTACCTATTGGCACAGATGCCGCTCTGTCCGTTCAGCCATTTTTCTGCCTGCTTGTCGGCATGCCAATGTGTCTGTTAGCCTGCCAATATGCCTCTTACTTTCTTTACGAATGCTGTACACTGTAACTGTACGCCTCTCAATCTCTCAGACCATTTGACTGTCTGTCTGTCTGTCCATCTTTTTCACCATCTGTCGGTCGGTCTGTCTGTCTGTCTGTCTGTCTGTCTGTCTGTCTGTCTGCTTGTCTTGTCTGACTGCTTGTCTCTCTCACTGTCTTCCGGAGTAGATTCGCATGTCTCTCTGTCTGTGTCTGTCTCATGTGTTCGGCTGTTTGTCTTGCCGGTACGTCGGATCTCTTCCCTAGGAATGGTGTCTGGCTGTCTGTCTGGATATCTGTCTGCCCGTCTGGCTGCCTGCCTCTTTGCCTGTCTGTCTGTCTGTCTGTCTGTCTGTCTGCCTGTGTTAATTGACCCGTGTATGCGTTAGCAGTTATTGACTATTTGTCTGTCTTGTTGGATGGTCTGCCAAGCATCTGTGATTATGCTGTCTTCCCCTTGCAGTGTCGTTGGCCGGAGACGAATTCAAATGGCCCTACTGGAAAAGGAGTCGACCCGTGCAGTAGCGCTGCTTGTAGCTTCCAAGTGAGCGCGCACAACGGCGCATTTAACTTGTAATTTTTCGGCAATCGTTTTGTGCTCTTATCTCTGTAGGAAGTGCTGGCCGATTCAAGTGGATTTATTTGGCAGCGTCGGTGACTCGGTCGATTCCGACCTGAAGCGGCTCAATAAAATGCTGCTAGACGTCTTGCCAGGTACATGTGACATCATGGTTTAAGCTGCAACGCCATACCGGCCGGTCGCAACAGACTTCATTCATTGCGGTCTATACAGCCAAAATTGACCATCGATTTCCGTGTTCTGTATAGATTTGATTGAAGAACTACCGGAACCGGAGGTGTTGGAGGTCATTGAGGAAGGGTACGATGCTGGACTGGATGGGTCACGGCAGGACATTGCTGAAGACGAGACGGAAGCGGATGGTTCTGACGGACACAAGCAGGAAGCTTCGGTTAAAGAGGTGGAATTTCACCTGGAATCCTTCTTGAAACGGTACTGGTCTGTCTGCCTGTCTGTCTGACTGACTGACTGACTGTCTGTCTGTCTGTCTGTCTGTCTGACTGTCTGTCTGTCTGTCTGTCTGTCTGACTGACTGTCTGGCTGGCTGACTGACTGTCTGGCTGGCTGACTGACTGTCTGTCTGTCTGACTGTCTCTCTCTCTGTCTGTCCGTCTGTCTGTCTGACTGACTGACTGTCTGTCTCTACTTAGAGTTTCATCCACACCTTTTCATTTCTTCCACAGGTTTGCCACTCCCTCCCATGTGGAGCCGTACTTTCTCCTCCTCAAGGACTACCCCAACAACACCTTCCCCGTCAACCACGCCATCCTCAAGATGATGCACCGCATCGCCGTGGATCTCCTCCTGCCCGGCATGCTGTTCCAAGTGTCCCTCTTCCGGCTCTACCACCGGCTGCTGAAGCAGGAACACCCGACCGGCGATCCGCGCTTCCACGCCGAACTCCGCCAGTTCATGCAGTTCATCCTGGGAAAGTTCTTCGAGAAGATGCGGGAAGATCCCAAGGCGGGCATTCTGTCCATCCTCTTCTGGAAGTCCCGCTACGAGGCCCACGAGCTGGTGGAAGGTCCCACCGAGAAGCCGCAGCAGCTGAAGTTGAAGAAATCCGTCGCGGATGACTCTGGCAAAGCGGTGTTGGAGCGGTTTGCAGTCGATCGAGAGGGCGGGGAAGATGTCGTCGTCGAGGGTGTCGCGCGGTGGAATCGCGCAGAATCCCCGGAAGACGACGACGGCGTTGACGTTTTCTCACGCTTGCGAGACATGGACGCGGATCGGTCGGGCTCTCCGGATGGGGGTGCGTTGATTTCGCGGAAGAAACCGGCGGCAAAACGACGGCGAGGGAAAGCGAGAGAGCCGAGTGAAGAACTGGTGGCGACTTCTTCCTCCCATGACGACGACGGTGGGCCGCGTGTAGACGATGCCGTTGAGCAAGATGAAGACGCGCTTGGCAGGCTGAATGAACTCGAGGTGGAGGCGCGGAAGCGAGCTGAGGTAAAGCGGCAGCGGATGGAGAATGCCCGGTTGAAGGCGTCCGGGAAGAGACGCGTTCTCCGACCGGATTCTGATAACGACGACGAGGCGGACGCTCAAGCTGTGATCTCGCCCGACGGTAAGGAAAACGTGGAGGATGACGGATTAGAGTATGCCTTTCCTGCCACACAGCCGCCTACGGAGGAGGAGGAGGACGCTGAGGATGCCCCGATTCGGACAGCCTTGAAGGGCGCGAAGAAGCGCGTCTTCGATGAGGACGATGAGGATAGCAATAACAGCAACAGCGGACCGGCTGCCACTTCGTCCGAGCCATCTCCACAGCCGGTGGCGAAGAAGGCACGGTCGGCCTACGTCGCAGATGATGATTCCGATGAGGACGAGGAGTCTTCGAGACGACCCAAGCTGGTTATGTCTGTAGATGATGAATAGCGTGGCCGTTTCTCCTGTTTCTGTCTCAGCAATACTTACACGGCTTGTTCAATTGCCTGATCAGTGATTTGTGTGTGGTAACTACAATGTGTATTAAACCGTCCAGAAAGGGGACAACAGACGGAGATTTTGGTTTTTGACACTTGACAGTATACTACGCCAGTTGGTCCGTAAATCGGCTCACCCTCCAGTTGGTCCATAAATCGGCTCACCCTCCAGTTGGTCCGTAAATCGGCTCACCCTCCAGTTGGTCCGTAAATCGGCTCACCCTCCAGTTGGTCCGTAAATCGGCACACTCATTGATTTCTTTGATGGCAGGTGCTTGATTGTTTGATTTGATGTACTACATCCTAGTATACTCTAGCACTTCTGAAAATCAAACAATCAAGCACCTGCCATAAAAGAAATGCATGAGTGAGCCGATTTATCGACTAAGTGGAGGGTGAGCCGAAACACAGACTTTGGCTCATACTGTATTTCTTCGATAGATAGCGACAGCGTACGGATCTTCGGGCCCGCAAGCCGGCTACGGCCCGCAGGCCGGCTCGGAGCTTGCAACTTTCCGCTTCGCTCATCTGCCGTAAGAAAGTCTTGCTTCGAGTTGGTTTACTTTCGCTAATTCACTATGTTTCTTCATGTGGTTGGTGTTTAGGGCTTTAGTACCGTTCCCATCGCTCGATTATTCTGATGCCTTTCTTCCCGGATCCTGGAGCAGGATTAAATAGGTTTAATTTACTTGAACACATTTAAAAATCACCAACAACGACAAACGAACGAAGAAAACGATTAAACAAAACAAAAAGGATTACAATAAAAATGCAAAAAGGCTACAATAATAATTTTGAAATAGAAAAGAATGCTTGCAGTAAGTAAATGGCAATTCGATTATTGGAGATTGGAATTATTCGACAATGTAAGAATCCGCAAAGTGCTTTTCTGTGTTGTCGTGGCTCATTAGATAGCAGCCAATCAACTTAGCTAGGTCAGCATCTGAAACCGACGCGTCTGAGGATTCACTATGCTTATCAGGCCTGTGCGTCTTTAAAGAGGAGAAATCTCTTCCGGTCCATTTGCAGTGATTACATTTGAAGCAGTCGTGAAGAGCCTTTTCCCCGTGAAGTTCTAGGGACCTTCGATTTTCCCAAAAAATTCTGCAATGCTGGCATTTATAAGGAAACGCAAAACAAGATGGGAATTCTCGCAGGTGATCTTTCATCTCCCAGGGACAGCTCGTTCTAAACGGCCGTTCACATGGCAGATTGTGCCTGCATTCATAAACTGATTTACTGGACCGGTCACCACCATTGGCGTCAGCTTTCAACCGCTTGCCTCGACTACAGTCTGCATTTGTACCATCCACTGCCCTCTTCTGGCTGGACAAAACCGGTTTGACTGGAACTGGTTGCATTGCGCTTCGCTGCAGTTGACCTTTAAGTTTTTTCCTTCCCGCATCAGTGCTTGCTTGCGCTGACGGCTTTAGCGCTTCGCTGCAGTTGACCTTTAAGTTTTTTCCTTCCCGCATCAGTGCCTGCTTGCACTGACGGCTTTAGCGCTTGGTGTGCTTTTCTTACTCTAAGACCAGAATTATGCGAGTCGCGCACGTCAAGGCCACTCAATTCTCTTGGTACCGAAACAGGTGATGTAACCGATCGAACAGCATCTCTCCGAGTTGACGTAGACCGACTCGCGGGGGTAGATGTAGAGTCACTTTTGCGAATTCCAGAAAGCGAGCAGTCGAATGCATTGGATTTGGTTTTGTTCGAATGGTGCTTGGAGCGTGACTCTGCCTCTGGCTCAGCAGCCAGAACGAGGGCGTTGGTAAAAGACGATTCTGGCACTGCACCCTGTTGTGAAGAAAGTTTCGCGCCGCTGACTTGCGAGTCAGATGACAATGAGGAAGTTCCATCGACTCCACCAATCGATGAGCGTTGTTTATCGATCGCGCTGGCAGACCGATTGTCCCCGGTTACCGTTTCAGTTGCTGAGTCGCTGCTGATGTTATCCGCAGTTCCACTCGCCGCGTTTTCGAAGACATCGTCAAAGACCGAAATTAGCAAATCATCGTGAAGCACATGGCTTGTTGTAGTTTCAGTGTTCGTACCAGTTGAAAGAAGAGCTGTGCGCAATTCGGACGGCACGCTACCTGCACATCCGGCACCGATCGGATAAGTCAGCAGCACTAAGTGCAGATTAATAAGATTGGTGCCGTGAAACTGCGCTCTGGCGTCTCGTTCGTGTTCGAACACAGTCGCTATCCTTTCGGCATCCTTTTGACAAATATACAGCGCGCCCTTTTCTGCCTCTTGCGGTTGCTTCGTCTTTATTTCGCGCTTCATTGATTTCTCAGCCTGATCTTCTGTCGCCAGGTTGTCCTCCTCGTCAGACACTGGAGAGTACGGCCACATAACCGTCGGCCTTACGATTGGCTGCTTCACAGCACCGCCCACTGCCTCCGAAAGCGCCGCCTCCACTTCTGCATCCAGCGAATCATCCGAGACCACTGAATACGAACGCGTCGCCGATTGGTGGACCGCCACCACATCCGGTCCGCATGCTGGATATGGATATTCCGGGCTGGCCGGCCATTGTAGGTGACCGTCGTCCGGCTCACCGGTGATGTTCCCGTTACCGATGACCGGATCCGGAGATGTGGGAACGATCGGAGCAGTCACGCTTTCTAAGGTGACGGGCATGTCTGGAATTCTGATACGGGAAGACGGATGCTGGAACGGGGACACGCCCTTCGGAGCATGCGGTACTGCTGGAACGACGGATTGAATACGAGCCTGAATGCTCCGTTCCGGAAATAGCTCGACCAGGACCGTCTCCGCCACGTTCGTCGGTAGCGCAGTGGGAAGACACACCCGCCAAAAGAGCTCCTTCGACGGTCGCGACCAGAACTCCAACAACATGCCCATCTTCTCCGTCACGGACTCGACCAGTTGCGCCAAACTCGGACCGACCGTCAAGTTCCTCACAGCGATCTCCGTCTGTGAGTAAGCGGCCAGGGTCAGAAGCTCCGCCAGTCCTGGACCACCGACCCTCACACACTCATGTCCCGTCAAGCCTCCACCGTGTTCTGCCGGTCTCGGTCGAGGATCAATTGGATCCGTCCGTCCGTCAGAAACTTGAAGAGACCCTGGACTCTGTCAGTGATGGTGGTCGCCCGATCATGCAGTTCCTTGGGCGGAAGCGAGCCATGGCGGAAGTCGATGTAGACGAAGGTCTGTACGGGAAGGTCCACGATGACGAGGACCTTCCCGCAGTGGGCCATCGGTTCCACGGGGAGGATGTAGACGACAGCGGCGCTGCGGGAAATTTGTTGGTCCAGCCAGGCGCGCGCCACGGTAAAGTGCCGGTCAGTACATCCGTCCGTCCTGCCGACGGTCCGCCAGTTCGTTACTGAGCCGGTCTGTCCGTCCGACCTTCCAAATGTCCTTCCGTCCGTCCGTCCATCCGACCCTCCAAATGTCCTTCCGTCCGTCCGTCTATCCGACCTTCCAAATGTCCTTCCGTCCGTCCGTCCACCCGAACCTCCAAATGTCCTTCCGTCCGTCCGTCCACCCGAACCTCCAAATGTCCTTCCGTCCGTCCGTCCGCCCGTCGGTTCGTGAGCTCGATACGCTGCGCTGACATCCCGTTCGGAAGCGGGAAAGCAGCAAGCCGTCATCGCTTCGGTCAGGGTCTGTCTCATCGCATCCTCAAGGCTCCATCGCGACGTGAATCGTGCCGTGAGGTCCCGCTTTTGCCATTCCTCATAGAGGATGTCGATACTGGAGGTCCAGGAAACGACGCAGGCCCTGTCGGCTCGGTCGCGGTCGTCGGACGGACGGTGAGCGGGGAACCGTTTCCGGATGATATCGACGAAGTGGCCGTTCGGGTCGATCGTGACGGCCGGGCTGACCCTTTCAAACGGGCTGACGGGGGCATCCTGAATGGTGCAACGGAGGAAGTCCATGAGAGTGGAGTCCGTCATGAGGGCGTTGTTGATGTGCTGTGAAAAAAAGAAGGAAAAAATGTTATTGCTGAGAGAGAAAGGTTGATTGTTCGATTGTTTGAAAACCACCCCTGCCCCGCCCCTTTTGCCCATTCCCCGGACCCTCCAGTGTACTCAGTCCTGTCGTTGAATCACGTGCCAAGAGTCTTGCGAGAAATCTCTAACAGCCGGAGCTTTTCAGTCACCGACCTAAAAGTGTCACTGGTCAAGGAACGCAACACGAAATAGTTGCATAGAACAGTTGCTGTATTGCAAACTGAAATGCGCCTTACTTGTACAGTGTTTCTGTTTAAATTAGAACAAGCCGGACACTTTGAAGGATACATGGAAATGTGTTGCAGTAAAATAAATGATGAGGAATTTATTATACTCGTACCTACAATCCGATTAGTTCCTGTGCCTATTAACATAGTGAGACAGTAAGAGTAATAAAAGGACCTCGAAATTCGACGGAATTAATAGAAAACAACTCCTTGACTTGCAAACACAATAAATGTCTAAGGAAAGCTTGAAGCGGGATTGAAATCGTGCGACAAGCGTGTGTGAATGTGAAATGAAGACGCGCGGACGGAAAGACGGGAGAGTGGACTGCATGAAACACAGACAGACAGACAGACAGACAGACAGACAGACAGACAGACAGACAGGCAGGCAGACAGACAGACAGATGTAATAGCACACTAATCTGAAACTAATCTATAATTTCGATTGGAAACGCTGCGAGTATTTTAAAGCGAGATAATCGACGTGTCTGTCTATATGCCTGATTCTCCCTGCCTGCCTGCCTGCTTGTCTATCTATTGGTTTCTCAGTTCCTCCGTCTACCTACCGATTTCCCTGAATCCTGAACTTGCCATTTCTCTCGTTGCCTGTCTAGTTCTTATTGGTCTGTTAATCTGTTTTCGTGATACGAAATGACCATCAACTCTATACGGCTAAACTGAAAATGCGAATCCAAACAGTCGCGACATCTTTCGAGGTTGCTTACCAAGAGTATCAGCACGCACGACACACCGGGTTTGCTCGTACAGACACGACGTACACAGCAGACACCGATAGCGGTCCTGTGATAAATTTGTCAGACAACCTTTTGGTACTGCGCTCCCAAAGATCTTCCGGTTTTCCGTCGCGTCGAGATCCTCATCGGAAAGAAGCAACAAAATTCCACAAAACAAAAAATTCAGTCTTCCCAATTAAATGGCTTTGGGAAGTGTCTGCAGCATTATATTATACCTAAGGAGGCGAATTAAGGCAAAGGAAGAAAATGAAACGGAGAAAGTGAAAGTCCGAGAAAGAGCTAGACTGCAACTCGATATTTTTTCCTTGCGCGACAAGTTTTCTTTCCCTTCTTTCCCGCAGTCTTGGTCTTGTCTAACTTATCTGTCATCATCATAAAGGAATGTTGCGCCCGGATTAACACGTGGGATGAATTACACGAGTTGGGTGGAGGCTTCGCTGTATTCCATTTTTGGACGAGACAATCAGGCAGCTGGGCAGACAGACACGTCGATGATGTGTGTGTGTGTCTGTCGGTCTGTCTGTGTCTGCCTGCCTGCCTGTGTGTCTGTGTGTTTGCGTGTTTGCGTGTCTGTGTGTCTGTGTGTCTGTCTGCCTGTCTGTTTGTCTGTCTGTGTGTCTGTGCGTCTTTCTGTGTGTCTGCTGTCTGCTTGTTTGTCCTATGTGTCTGTGTGTCTGTGTGTTTGTCTGTCTGTGTGTCTGTCCTGTGTGTCTGTGTGTCTGTGTGTTTGTGTGTCTGTGTGTCTGTGTGTCTGTGTGTCTGCCTGTCTGTGTCTGTGTGTGATGTTCTGTGAAATGAAAATTAGCTACTGCTTGGGTCCGATTTCACGACCCGGCAGTCGTACGCGTCAGTGCGCAAAGTCTTGTGGCACATCGACACCACACAATCAAATCAAAACGTCGACCCAAAATAAACGCAAACAAAAAATATGCAATTTTTTATCCCATTTTGCATCCAGCTGCTTCCCACCGTTTCACCGCGTCAGTTTGCTGTCCACCATTTTTTACGGTTGTCCCCAGGACCGAATTAACTTATTTCTTAGCGTGGAACGTTTTCCGTTGCGACATTGCCACTTTGTGTTTAATTCAACGTACGGGCAGATTTGGCCATTTTTTTTTACCTGGGAGGTCGCTGATTTTCTCCCCCGCGGGACTGTAATTTGCCCCTGATATCTCCGACCACCGCCGGAAAATGCCGAGAATTTTAATTAAAGGCGGCATCTGGCGCAACACCGAGGATGAGATCCTCAAGGCGGCGGTGATGAAGTACGGGAAGAATCAGTGGAGCCGGATCGCTTCGCTGCTGCATCGCAAGACCTCCAAGCAGTGTAAATGCCGCTGGTGAGTGAATTCAATTCGGTTTTAGATTGCTCAAAGGATTTGTAAATGGCGGAGGGTCTTGAAAATGAGAGCCCGGGCTAGAAAAACGGAAATCCAGCAATTGATGTGTTTTTCATCTCAATCGACCAATCAATCAATGACTCATACGTGATGGTGGATGGTTGAAGTGATCGATCGATTGATTGATTGAATCAATGGAGCCGGATCGCTTCGCTGCTGCATCGCAAGACCTCCAAGCAGTGTAAATGCCGCTGGTGAATGAATTCGACTCAGTTTTAGATTGCTCAAAGGATTTGTAAATGGCGGAGGGCCTTGAAAATGAGAGCCCGGGCTAGAAAAACGGAAATTCAACAATTTAGCATTGATGTATTTTTCATCTCAATCGACCAATCAATCAATGACTCATACGTGATGGTGGATGATTAAGGTGATCGATCGATTGATTGATTGATCGGTTCAGTAACGGATGCGGCGTTTTGTTGTTGTTTATTTCCAGGTATGAGTGGTTGGATCCAAGTATTAAGAAGACAGAATGGAGCCGCGAGGAGGAGGAGAAGTTGCTTCACCTGGCCAAGCTGATGCCGACACAGTGGCGCACAATCGCTCCCATCGTCGGCCGTACAGCCGCACAGTGTCTGGAGCATTACGAATACCTGCTGTACGTTCTAATCTCCAGTTTAAACAAATCCGATTTAACTGCTTCGTTGTTGTCTAACGATTTCTCCCCTGTTTGTCTGTCTGTAGCGATCAAGCGCAGAAGAAGAGCGAAGGCGGCGACGATGAAGTCATGGATCCGCGCAAGTTGCGTCCCGGGGAGATCGACCCCAATCCAGAGACGAAACCGGCGCGGCCCGATCCGAAGGACATGGATGAAGACGAATTGGAAATGCTGTCGGAGGCCCGCGCTCGTCTGGCTAATACCCAGGGCAAAAAGGCCAAACGGAAGGCCCGGGAAAAGCAACTGGATGAAGCCAGGTCTGCTTGCCTGCCTGCCTCTCTGCCTCTCTGCCTCTCTGCCTCTCTGTCTATCTGTCTGTCTGTCTATCTGTCTGTCTGTCTGTCTGTCTGTCTGTCTGCCTGCCTGCCTGCCTGCCTGCCTGCCTGCCTCTGTCTGTCTGAGTGTCTGTCTGTCTGAGTGTCTGTCTGTCAGAGTGTGTCTGTCTGTCTGAGTGTCTGTCTGTTTGTCTGTTTTAATTCTCTTGATCCGTTCACAGGCGCCTGGCCTCTCTGCAGAAGCGCCGCGAAATGCGCGCAGCCGGCATTCGCGTTCGCCTGATCAAAAAGAGCAAGCGAATGACGGTGGACTACCAGGAGGAAATTCCATTCGAAAAGCCGGCCGCCATCGGGTTCTACGACACCCGTGAGGAGAACGAACTGACCAAGACCCGGGACTTCAAGAAGCTCAATCCCAGGGATCTCCAACCTGAACCGAAGGCCAGCATCGAACAGGTAAGGGCGAAGTTAAATTTAGACGAAACATTATCAATCAAGTGTTGAGAGTTTGTTTTCGTCATTCAGAAAGAGCGAAAGAAGGACGCGGAAAAGATGCGGAAGCGTAAGGAGAACGAGGTTCCGGACGCATTCAACAACGAGCCGGTCGTCAAACGCGGTCGTCTGGTCCTCCCCGAACCGCAGATCACCGACAAGGAACTGGAGGAAGTGGTCAAAATCGGACGCGCCACCGAAGCGTTCCGCGACGCTTCCAAGGACGGTTCCATCGCTTCGCAGTCCCTCTTATCCGACTACTCGGCCACTCCGAGTTTGAGCAATCTCCGCACACCGCGAACCGGTCAGCAGCGAGATCTGGTGCTGCAGGAAGCGCAAAACATCCTGGCGTTGTCGAACGTGGAGACACCGTTGAAGGGAGGGGAGAACATTCCGTTGGCCGAATCGGATTTTACCGGAGTCACTCCGCGAAAGAGTGTGGTGCAGACGCCCAATGTACTGCTGGCAGCGTTGAAGACACCCGGTCGGCAGGGCACTGCTGGTATGATGCGAACAGCTTCGTTTTTATTTATCCGTCCGTCTATGTCTGTGTGCTTCTTTGTCTGTATGCTTCTCGATCTACTGGATTTCTTCCTGACTCAGACACAGGCATTCATTTTCTAACTTTCTAGTTGTCTGCCTGCTTGTTGGTATGCCTGAATTCCCTGCTTGGCTGTCTTCCTGTCTGTCAACCTGCTCAACTACCTATCTGGTCTTTTGTATCTCCGTATTTGTTTGTCTGTCTGTCTCTCTGCCTGTCTGTATGGCTGTCTGTCTGCGTGGCTGTTTGTCTGTCTGCCTGGTTGTCTGTCTGCCTGTCTGTCTGCCTGGTTGTTTGTCTGTCTGGCTGTCTGTGGGTCTGTTTGCCTGTCTGTCTGTCCGTTTGTCTCTCTCACTGTCGGTCTGTTCAACTTCGCAGCTGTTTATCTGCGTGTCTGAAATGAGCTGGCTGATTGATTGCCTGCAGGGTCTTCCTGTTTTCCCTTATGTCCTTGTTCTATTGTCACAAAAGAGCTTTAATGTTTGCTGTTTTGTGAACATTGTTCCTTTTTTTCAGGAGCCACGCCGGCTCGGTCCATCTTGGGAGCTGGCGAATCCGTGGCCGGATCTGTCCGCGAGTCTGTCCGCGACAGCCTCGGCATCAACATGGAGGACGAAATTGACGAGAGTCTGGATCAGGACGCAGTTCGACGCAAGCTGCGGGAAGGACTGTCACGATTGCCCGTGCCGAAGAATGACTTTGAGATTGTCGTGCCTGAGGACGATCGAAGTGACGCGGTGACTGAGATGACTGATGATGTGGATATGACGCCTGATGCCGATGATGTCGAGGCTGAACGAGTGGCTGAGCAGCGAGCGCGGGATGAGTATGAACGGAAGCTGCGCTCACAGGCGGTACAGCGGGGACTTCCGCGGCCGAATACAATCTCGTCGAAGCACGACCTAACTGGTATGCCTGACTTGATTTTTGTTATGAGACCTCAGAAACTGACAGACAGACAGACAGCACGACAGCACGACAGACAGCCCGACAGCACGACAGACAGACAGACAGACAGACAGACAGACAGACAGGCAGATAGACAGACAGATAGGCAGACAGACAGTTATCATAATTTCAGTTATCGTTTTTACGGTTTGTTTCTTTTTTATCAGGTCTAAGCGAAGATCGCTACGCCGCAGAGACACTGATCCAGGACGAGATGGCCGTGATGATCCACTACGACGCATTGAAATCGCCGACCGGCCAGCCGGGCGCCCTGAAAGAACGCGATCTCAAGTCCTACCTAGCGGAGCATCCCTACGACTCCGTCCACCTGAATGAACTGATTGCTGCGCGCAGCCTGATCGACGCCGAAACGGTTCTTGTGCAGCAGGAACGCGGCGTGGTGGACGACGCGGCGCTCGAGCAGACCTGCGACCTGGCGGACAAACGACTGGTCTTCCTTGTGAGCGAGGGCCGCTTCGGCTCGCTGAATGACGCCTCGAAGCGCGACATCTGCGACTACGTGGAGAAGGAGATTGACGGGTACGATCAGGCGAACAAGCGGCTGAACGACCGGCTGGTGAAGATGGACACGAAGCTGGACATTGTCACGGCCGGCTACCGGAAGCGGCTACAGGTGTCCACGAAGCAGCTGGAGGATGCGGAAGCGCAGCTGGAGCAAGTAGTACTGGATGTCACGTCGTTTGAGCACTTGAAGCGGCAGGAGGACGTGGCGATTGTCCGCCGTATGACGGTACGGGAAAGGAGGGCCATATCACAGTGTCAGACATTTCGACAGCAAGCCAGACAGATAGGCACTCAGACAGAGACGCGAAGTCAGATAAGAGGCACATAGACAGACAGGTATCTTGAGAGACAAACAAGATATAACAGCTATTCACCGAGAAGGACAGACTGACAAACACAGACAAACAGAAGGACAGGCAACAGACAGGCAGATAGACAAACAGACAGGTAGGCATCCAGACAGACAGACAGACAGACAGACAGACAGACAGACAGATATCTTTGTGTCCTGTTTTGCAGATGATTGAAGAAGACGTCGCTCGTCAGACCGATCGCGAGAGCCAGCTGCAACAGCGGTTTCAGGATCTACGACGACGACTGCAGGTCTTGCAGACCACCGATGTCGAGGACGACGCCTGATTTCACTCCCATCCCATCGCCACTTTCATTTTTTCTTTGCATATATAACAATAGGATCACCCATCTTGGAGGTTTTCCCTCTGTTATTTCCTCATCTCCTGCTGTAATCGATGTGTCTGGAACTGTCCGGGAGGGAATTTTTGCGTTTATTGAGTTATGAAAGGAAGCCTTCCTAGTACAAAGTACACAATACACACGTAGTACACCGTGCACTTTATTTGCGGTCAGCGTGGTGTAGGGGAAAAAAACCGCGAAGAATTCAATAAAAATGCACGGTCAATTTTTCCGCTTTATACACAAACGGATCCGCGACGCGGGAAGGTAAGGTTCTAAATGTAAACGCTTGTAGGACCGTGACGTGTGGTTAGTATTTGAAAAACGAGCAACTTTATGCCTTGACGGTCGGGTAGACGTCTCCCAACGCGGTCACACCGTCCTTGTCAATCTTGTGAATCTTAAACTTGGGGATGTTCAATATGAAGCGCTTGTACAACTGCAACAGGAAGATGAAAAAGAATCATTAAATGCAGACTGATCAATGGACAGAGACAAATGGACAAGTCGACAGACAGATCAATGGACAGAGAGACAAATGGACAAGTCGACAGACAGACAGACAAATGGACAAGTCGACAGACAGACAGACAGACAGACAAACCAGTTGAATTCTTCGATAGATCGACTGATCGTGAGTTGTACCTCGTTGATGCAAAACTGGAGTAGTTCCACTCCCTGCTGCTCGTTCATGTCCGGCCGGTAGTGCTTGTCCAGCAGGCCGAACGAAAACGACGCCGCGTACCCGTGCACCGCGAACGGCATCTTGGCCAGCGTGCCCAAGTAGTCGATGAAGAAGAGCGACGGTCCCTCGATCTCGTCGTGTCCGGCCAGCAGCATGTTGACCTGATACGGAGTCTGTAGACGGGGAAAAGAAAAGAAACTGAAGTAAGCCAGGAGGACAAATTACCACTACTTAAGGTTTCATCCATCCCCTGCAGAGACAGACAGACTCCCTTACAAGTAAGTAGACAGGCAAATTTCGCTTTACCGACAGTGAATTACCGATAGCGACAGTGAAGCAAAGAAAAAGACAGGTCGGCTAATTCAGTTAACAGGGAAGAAAACAACCCTCAAGACAGGCAGACAAATCCACGTGCAGACACAGCCAGGCATTGAAACTTCACATGCAGATAATCGAAGGACAGACATCCTGACTATCTAGTCAGGCAGACAAATTCAGGTATAGACACAGTCAGACAGAGACAACTGCGTACGGACAATCAGAGGAATGGATAGGCAGACAAATCCAGGTACAGATAGACGCGTGGGAATACAAACAGGCAGGCAGACAAATGCAATTACAGTAACACATGGACATGGAACAAGAAGCTATGTAAGATGGCATTCTGGACAAAGCCAACAGATAACAGTTCTCTAGGACAAATGCTCGAGACAACCATACAACCCAACGCTAAACGAACTTGCTCAAATTCGCAAGAGAATACTCACTCGGCTGCGCAAGAACTCAGCAATCTGCGCACGCACAAAGTAGGCCGCCGCGGATGGTGAGAGATCGTAGCCGTGGCGCATCCGGTAGAGCTTCAGATTCTTCTCCAAGTACTCGCCAAACTGCTCCGTATCACCCGTCTCGCCGTTAGTCAGCAGCAGCAGCTTCTCGCCCAGCCGATAGGTCTTGTCCGTGTCTGAAATGGGCAAAACAGACACGTATTTAATCGCGGCTGCGTATTTAGCAGGAAAACCAGACACCGTCAACATCACGCCATCACATGGCAACTGGACTTGGATGTGAGGAGTGAAAAGATGCCCCACCCCGCACAATGTCTCTAGCCTATTACAAGATCCTGGCGAGCGGGGATGAGTTTGTGCAGAGGGTCCTCGAACTGCAGAACCGCATTGAACCGGCGCTCCGGGCGGAGAACTATGCGGCTACGAAGATCCAGGCCGCTTGGCGGCGCCACAAGACATGGCGGCTGATTAAGCACTGGCAGGAGGCCGCCCGCACCATCCATCGCTTCTGGAAAGGTTTCCTGGCGCGCCGCAGGGTCCGGCAGATGCGGGCGCGGCAGGAGGAGCTGCGAAGATTGGCCGCCATCAACCGCAGCGCGACCATCATCCAGTCTACGTGGCGCGGCTATCAGACCCGGAAGAATGTGCTGGATTTTCACCAGCGAAAACGGAAACTCCAAGTGAGCGATATCTCACATTGGTGCAGTATTTAGCATTAAACTGAATTTTTAGAAATTACTAGTTAACGAGGAAACAGACACAAAATGAACAGGAGAAAAAAAACACAGCCAATCAACGAATCAAGCAACAGAGCCAATCAACCAATCAATCAACACAACCAATTAACGATACAATTAATACAGCCAATCAACAAATCAATCAATACAGCCAATCAATCGAGACAGCCAATCAATCAATACAGTCAATCAACGAATCAATTGACACAGCCAATCAACACAACCAATCAACGAATCAATCAACACAGCCAATCAACGATTCAATTAATACAGCCAATCAACGAATCAATCAACACTCCAAAACAATCTTCGAAAATGAATTTTCCCGCGAAAAATGAACTTACTCAGAAATATTTTAAGGAGACGTGGATTGTTATAGGCTATTTGCGCTGTGAATGATAGAGTTCGAGGGGAAATTCGTGCAGACTACGAACGCCAGCAGTTTGAAGTCATGACCGAGATGCAACAAAATCTCCTGCTCCTCGCTGAACGCCAGCTCGATCGGATGCACTGCCAAGTCAGCACGAAAGCCCATCTTGGGGTCCACGCAAAGAACCGCCGACTGGAGGAGGCCATCAAGAAGCAGAGCAGGCGGACACTCCGGTATGATCCGAAAACGCTGGAAGCCCTTCGACCGCCTCGACCGATTTTCACGCCGCGCAGCATCAAAATTGAGCACTAAATCTAGATTCACCCCCACAGCCTTCTTGGCAAAATGAAATTTTGATAAATTTACTGTAAAGGAGAAAAAAAGGCCTAGAATCGCTGTTGGTTCACTTTGTTAATCAATCAATCGATCAATCAATCAATTAATCAATCAGTCAGTCAATCAATCAACAATTAAAACCGATTGACACGTATATAAATTACAATGATGTCTCCAAATCCTCAATCTAAAGAGTTTGCTAATGCAACGTCAGAATAGGTGAATAACAAACTAGATCATATAATAATGCACGAGCAAGCAAATAACAGCTAAAACAAACCGTGGGAAACCGCGAGATCATAATAATGACAAAAACGTCCAATCAAGTCAATCAAGCACTAGAACCGATAGTAAAGAGAACTAACCGCAATACACCAATCAACGATTGGACAGTCATTGGATTTTAATTTCTTGTCACAATCAAGCCGATCTATCAATCAATGCACTGCATTAAGGTCGAAGACCGGGCAGGGAAAACTGTCAATTTTGGAAGCTGAAAATTGTCTAACTGGGCGTCCAGAGTTTCGTTTGAATTTTTCCTGCCTGAATAAGCGATCTCGGGGAGACGAAATGGAGAAAAGGAAAGCCGAAATTCATTTTAATGCTTCGTTATCCTGGAGAAGTGCGCTTATCCTTCATCGATTGAACTGTCCCCACTCCGCATGAAACCGATCCCGATTCGAATTTCCTCCTCATCATTTCCACGTTCAAAGGTAGATTCTACGGGGGTTCATCTGGGGAAGGAGCATTTCCGCCTACATACCTTGGTGGAGCGCGATGATGCTGAAAGCAGTGACGGTGTCCGCGGCAACCAACACAAAATCCTTGAACTGAATCCCGAAAAGGCATTCACCCATGATGAAATGATTCCAAGGGATTTCCTAATGAACAATCGAGCCCGAAAACTCCGCAAAAGAAAGATGGAAACGAGCGTGACGACACAGCAAAAAAAAATTGTGGCTCTTGGAAATGGAAATTGAAAATAAACCGAGCTCGTCTGTTGTGCGTCGTTTATTTTGCCCGTTCGGATAAGAGCTAAATAAAGCCCCTCATCGGGGGATCGATTCCGGATCGAAAAAACCGCTGTCTCACTGGGAAAACGTAAACTGTGGCAAATGAAG